>JAXQQM020074323.1:0-127224 GCA_034641835.2 Pinus albicaulis
CACTGCTTCTTGGATATCGAACTTGTGTGACTGATGGTCTCCAAATAAATGAAACTGAGTTGTATATATACCCTTTTCTGGAGTTCGAATTACCTTGTTGTAGGCCAACTTGAATAGGTAAGGGCCGACTTGGTGTGGAGGTGACAAAATTCATTTGACTCAAAAATAATTCTTTTTGCATGATTCAAAAGCCCAAGGGTCTTAATGACTTTAATGGCTCAATATTAATCTTAGAAGTCAATGGATATTTTGACCTAAAACATGATGACCTATGAAACTAGATTCGTTCCTCAACCTCGTGTCTCGAACCGATCGAATTAGACACAATTCAGTGGGATACGTGTCCTCCGGATCGTGTCTGATCGTGTCCCATTAGGACAACATCGTGTCCCAATCGCGTCCACTAGGACACCATCATGTTCCAATCGTGTCCTGATTCTGGGACACCTGTCCAGATTTTATGAGTGCCACGCAGCCCATAAAGAGTTGTTTTGGCCCATCTCAACTTCACATTTCACTCGATGTGGGTTTGTTTTGGGTGTGTGGGAGCGAAGAGAAAAGGGTGTGGGAGAATTTTAGAGGCGATTCAAGCAAAAGGTAAGTGCATTTTGTCCTTACTTTTTTGCATTTTTATTACAGCAGTTCGCATGTGCATTTTTTTTACAAATTTGTGCATCTATTCTTTCTTTTTTTTACAACATTCATGTTTCAATCAAGGGCAGTAGGGAAGGGGAAAAGGAAGGGGAAGAATGTCCCCATTCGAGATGTCCCTCCTGTTCCAATTTCATCAGGGTCTACAAGTGTTCAATTTATTGGAAGTGGGGTTGCAACAACAACTTCAAATGTTGAGGTAAGGCAGCAGCCTCAAGATATAACAAATATCCCTTGTGGAAATATGTCACAAGAGAGAAAGGGCCAAGCAATAGAGGAGAGCAATCGTGGCCATGATGATGATAGTGATGTTGATTTTCATGATGAGGATTGATGACTCATGAGCTACCTACTGCCTCAAGGCTTGTAGTTGCTTTGTATTTGCTATTTCTATTTGTCATTGGCATTTGTCCTACCTATGTAACACATTTTGATTTTGATGACTTAATAAGAAAACTGCAGTATCTTGTCTTTCTCCTATTGGATCATTGATGAATATGCCACAATTATATTTCTATGCATAATGTTAGTTTGTAAAACTTACATCTAGATGAAGATCTATGTTTGAATCAATGAATTTGTATCATGAATGAGAATTTGTGTAAGAAATATCTAAGTTTTAATAACGTGTCATGTTCCTGTCCCGGGGGGGTTGGGGGGGGTCAGCGTGTCTGTGTTCGTGTCCGACACTCGAATCCTCATGTCCCGTGTCCTCGTGTCAGGTGACTTAGATGATGACCCAAGCATGAAGCCCATGCTTTAATGAGTCATAATAATAATAATAATAATAATAATTATTATTATTTTTCTCTTTTTTGATAAATACATTTCATTATGACTCAAATACAATTATAAAGACCGAACCTAGTTACATTCTTCAACATACCAATCATTAAGGGTTCTATCCTTTCGTTCTTCTAGAGGTCCTTAATGAGCCCATTGAGAGTTAATGGAATACCACTGGAAAAATACCATAAAAAGGAATTTCATAACAGGTTATCATAGACAATAACAAATTCATAATCTACAATATCAATAGGAAATTTGTAAAGTGAGATTTCATTACCTTGTGAACCTTCAAGATGAACTTCCAAGGGGTCCTTGAGGACACTATGGCTACCAACCCATTATCCTTCAACAATGACTAAGAGTTAGTTAAAACAATGGTATTGACAATACAGTGACCATTATAATGATCCCTTGCCTTATGGTGAGTATGATAACTAAATTGTCCATAATAAATAAAAGTGAAGAAACAAGCAAGAAATTCAACCTTGACAACTACTAAATGCACTCCCCTATGACACTCAGAGAATAGAAACAATAAACCATACAAAGTATACAATAAGTAAAAGAAAAGGAACAACCAATAAATTCGGCTTTGACAACTGCTAGATGCACTCAAACCCCCTGACACATAATTGAAACAATAAACCACACAGAATATATTCAGCTTTGACAACTACAAAATGCAATCAAACCCTATGACACAGATAATTGAAACAATAAACCACACAGAAAATATAGTTGACAGCAATGTATGATGAGAAAGTTGATACAAAATGATAATTTAAATAAGTAATAGATGTCTCGATGAAAAGTTGGTAGTTGCATTTCATTATGCACAACCAAAAAAAAGAGAAAGAAAGACCCGATGTATGATGAGAAAGTTGACACAAAATGAAAACAAAAATAGGCAATAGATGTCTCAACGAAAAGTTGGTAGTTGCATTTCATTATACACAACCAAAAAAAGAGAAAGAAAGACCCACATACTAGATAAATTTGCAATAAAGATAATAAATCATCATGTTTAATATAACCAACATCCTCAACTGTAAACGTAGAGAAGCTCTATGCCAATAATCACATTCTTTACATTATTCTCGCTGCCAAGAGTTTTCTCACTTGTTAAAGGCATACATAAAAGGAAACACAAATAGTAGAAACTAAGAACAATTCCTAACTAAATTAGCTGAATGAGAGACCAAGATACATGGGAACTCATCAAAGGTGAAAGGCTGTCTGGATGTAGTTTCTAGTGACAAAGGTGATAATTAGGGTGGCAGTTATCATGAGAGGATTTTTAGAAGGTTGGGTCAGCTCATCATCAATTTGAATAAGAAAATGATTGAATTGCAAAAGGAAAAAAACAGAGACTGATAGTCCCATAGACTATTTTAAGTCTCGTGGATGATAAAATATCATTCATTCATTCATGAGGTGGATATTGATTAGTTTTGATTGATGAAAAATATTTTCTGAATGTACAAGCAGCAAAAAAATTATCAATGCTATACAATCCTAAACTTATGTGAGTTTTAGTTTGTATTTGGATGGTATCGCTAGTTGTAAACATGGCTTTTTTGAGAAATACGTAACTAAATATATTTATAAAACATAGACTGCAGGGTCCGGGAACTTGGAAGTATATGTACCAACTTCAAATCCAAAGAAACATATTTTAAAGCAGAGTAAACGGCCCCTCCTAAAGAGATTCCTAGTGCAGTTCCAGCTATTATTTATAAACCAGTGATAAATTTGTAGGGTTGTCTCCTACATTAAGTAGGAACATTTAAGAATAAGTACCCACACAGTACCTGGTCAAGAACTTCACCAGCATCGTTATTATATTGCAGTAGAAATGATAACGCACAAAGAGGATGCTGCACCAACATAAAAACAATGTATACGGGTTCACTAAAATGAACCATGCTGTGCATTTTTAGCACTTGCCTATTATATTAATGAAAAAAATAGGGCACATGCATCACATTTTAGTATCTCCTAATAGTATCCATGCCAAGAGAGTTTGATTTCACAAGCATCCACTCTGAGTTGCTTAAAATGCTCTTTTGGGATCGATAGATTCATGCCATTATATATCAGTAAACACTTATATGTGCATCCTTAGAATACTTAACCTAATGTGCTAACATAGAAAAGCTGCTTGTGCATATAAGCACTGACAACACAATAACAACCGCAATTACTATTTGAGAGACTAAGAGATGACCTCAAAGCTACTTCTGTAAATCTTCCATTTTCGCTGGTGTAGTTATGAACTTCATTTAACTAGATTCCTATGAAGTTAAAATTTTAGATGAGCATTCTACAGAGCGCTCAGGTATCCCACAGCAATGTAGAAACATAAAGAAACAATACATGATGAAACACACTTAAGAGTAGGATGACATCCAAGAATTGAGAAGAAATGACCTGAGACATCACATATAATAGTCATATATCCAGTGACTTCCAAAAGGGCCTGTTCCATCCTTAAAATCCACCACAAATAACTGAATGAAAGAGCACACAATGCACTACCGATTATATCAGAAAACAAAATCCAGAGTCGATACCTGTTCTCACTTACGAATCTTAGCACCTCTAACAAGTTGAAGAAATGATAAACGAAGGATGACACTGCACTACCATTTCTTGCTGCATATATGTGCATAAATGTCGCAACTTGAAAGTCTTAAATACAAAATCCAGGAATCTAACTTCTTCCAAAATATGAAAGCAGGGTTTGTTGTTTGTCTCCTGTGGCATGAATCTTGTTCCTTTTCTTCATTTGCATGTCAGAAGAATAGATCCTGTTAGAGCCACTTTCATTTGAAGGATCTATAGATGGATTGCTTATTGATGCTTTTGGTTCAGTCCTATTCTCTAGAGAATCGAGGCCTTTCTTATCCTTATTCTCGAAGGACCTTTTCGTACCACATTGTTCTAAATTGCGCTCTTCGTTTATGCATGGCAAAGCCTCCTCGGTGACTTCTGTGTCTGGCTCAAGGCCGGCAAGAAAAGCCTTCTGTTCATCTACACTTAAGCAATCTGAAATTATTTCAGATTGATTTTCATCAGTCCCAGCTTCACAAGTTTCACGAACAGAACTTTTGACAGGTGTACACTTTCTTGAAAAGAAGTCTGATATGGAATTGCTTTTTTCGGGTTTCAACTTGATCTGTTGAAAGCAAAATCATAGTTACTTTCAGCATTTTTATTTCAACAAAAAAGATATTCAAAGAATATATCTCATGCCTGATACTTCTTCAAAATACAGCTAAAATCAAAATTGCATTGAGCATGGAGTTACCTCCTTAATGCATTCTGGCCCATCAAATTGTGTTCTACCCATTGCAGGAGTCACTGGATACCACACCTGTAATTAAATGAAGATGGAATATTTATCATATGAAACCAATGCACCAAAGAAATGGCATAGAGGTACACAGATATGACTAGGTCAACTTTATTTTGCGCACTAAACAACTCATAGCACAGAAAAGAGAAAAAATGTGCAGACGATGTAACTTTCTCGTAACCTTTGGAAAGTTCAAGCTAGGAAAGACGAGCATACGAACAACGAAGATTGAAAAAATAAATTTGCATTCCTGCATTGATGCTTTATCTCCAGAGTTGCAAAGTCAACGCAAAGAGATATACTGTAATCAGAACGTAGGTGAAAAATGAACTCCTAACAATTATGTGAAACCAGATACAAATTTTCAAAAGTCAATTTTAAGTCCCAAATAATCATATCATGCATGGTGTATTGCTGATTCACCATTCAATTATAATGAATAGAAGATAAATAATTATGGGAATTTATTGTTCTATTAAAGGGCTGCCAGCAAAAACACACCTTAAAGGAAGTGGACATAAGCTATATATCGTGCCGTCAATAAAGGAAGGAATTATATTTTAATGTCCACTAGTGCTCAAATATAGGTCATCGTGACACTAGAATAAATCACTAATTAATACCCAGATGGAGAGTGCCTAAGCCTTAGTGCAACTCCAATCTAGAAGAGAAGACAGAAACAATGCAAAAATATACATACAAGAGAAGGGAAACCCTCAATCGTGCAGAAAAGAAAACCCCTGCAAAGGAGACCTAATTCAATGAAGAAAAACATCATTTATTGGAGAGCTCATGTGGAGAAGAGAAGGTAAACCCTCAATCGTGCAGCAAAGAAAACCCCTGCAAAGGAGACCTAATTCAATGAAGAAAAACATCATTTACTGGAGAGCTCGTGGAGAAGAAAAGAAATGCACTAGGGTTTAGAGGAGCATTGAGAGGTGCATACTGGCCTGAGAAGCCTCCATGTGGCCTTGTGTGGACTTGTCAAATCCTAAAGAAGCATTATGGAGGAAAGCCCTAATAAGGGGATTTTTAGGGTAGAACCATACAAGTACAAAGAAGTTCATTTGCCAAAGGGTGTGAAACAAATGTGAAAAATATCCAAATGGAATATTCCTAACTAGGAAATAACAATGAATATCAAATACATGTTGGAAAAGTTTGTCATTGATGGCAAAGGAGACGCGGATACGGAGACGAGGGCAAAGGATAGCAGCAGAAGACAGCAGGGAACATGTACAAGGAACAGAGGCAAGTAGTGAATTGAAGCAGAGTTGTCCAAACGACATAATATATTTTCCTCTTGTTTTCATGAACAAGAGGGTTTTGTAAGTAATTTCAATTAGCATAAATGAAGAATCTGTTTAGTGGCTTTGAGGAGATGAGAGAATAGATATAAGTCTGATTCCATATTATTCGACTGGATCGATCCTCCAAGAGAAAGCTGAACTGTACCATACCTGTATATTTCTTGTGGAAGCGGGAGTTAGACCTTCAAAGTTTGTGAACATTGAGAACCCTGTGCAAAAGGGTAGATCTGTAATTCTGTGCACGATCGAGCAAACCGATGTGAGTTCGTAAATAAGGGCTTATATATGTATCAAGATTAGATGCGCTCTGAAATGAATCCATAGCATACGGTGTCATTCAATTTAACTCTAAGTATAGAGCATTTTGAGGTGTATGAGAATGTGCGATAGTTAAAATACTCCAGGACGACTTCTATGTATTCACCGTTGAAAGAAGTTTGATAACCCTTAAGTTCTGAGCTAAATTTATTATGTAGGGTGCTAAAATGTTAACCCTTGTATGGAGAGGCTTTCTCAGAGTCCCAGTGTGAGTGTTACGGAGCAAAATGCGATGAATATTACGGCATAATGGAATACAAATGCAGTAAGGATCTAAAGGACTAGAACCTCGAAGCGGAATAGTTATATATATATTTATACAAGTATTGGCAGACTCGAATACGAACTCGACTAATGAACAATAAAGAGCGGAGTTCCGTTCATCGCACCCCTTTCGTCGGGCAAGCGATATTCAAGAAAATTGGAGCAATTCCATAGAGCGGGCGGCCCGTGGCATAAGGCGGGACCCAAAACCGCGCTTTCATTGCGCGCCATCGCGCGTGGGGAGTGTGCAAGTAACTCGGCGATATCGTCGGATGTCCGTATGGAGCAAGGCGACGTGCTCTCAGTCGTTAGATGAGAAGGGACGTTTAAGCGCTGGGGCCCAGTCCATCACACAACTATTGAATATTAACCCTCGTGCAAGTTAACCGCGCGATTTCCGTAGGATCAGAGGTTGAAAGAGCGATGAATTATCCACTTCTTCAGGATCATTGTTAAGATTTGCGGGTTTAACCAAGGTATGTCCAGTGCCGTTGGGTTTATTATAACTCTTTCAATGACTTTGAAGAAGGCTGTAATGTACACATTGATATATCGTAGCGTGCATATAATGTTTTAATATGCGAAGTGGGGGCCATATGAATTGTGATTTAGGCGCGTAGTTAAAAGACCGAGGGTTTAATATGTATTGCGCGGGAGTTCATTATTTGGTATAATCAAGTTGGGGTTGTATATATACAGTGTGTGAATAATACGCGAAGGTTCATATGATATGGTTGGATGCATAACAGTCTTGTTTCCGACACATGTATGATTACAAGGTGTGCTAAGGATTTAGACATGAGGCCGGTTCCTTTGTTCAATGTATAAGGGAGGAGACTTCGATGGTAAAATGAGCGCTTGATAGAAAAGGGCCACAGCTATAATATAGTGTATGTTAAGCATCACAATGGATAATGAAGGGTGTTAGTAAATGGAGCAGTTACGCATTGAAGTAAGGCTTAGAGCATCGTAATCATAGTTTGTATTGAACAGTGAGAAAGTTGAAGTTTAAATCTGTTTAACAGAAAATTTGCAGATTTGATCTGACTGAATACGCAATGGAGGTTGATAACTCAAATTTACAGAATCTGGAATTGAAGATAGAGTGTCTTGGAGATTGCAAAGTTGAAGAAATGTGCAGCAAAGGGATTCAAAAGTGCAGTGAACAGGTGGAATATGCAAAAGACAGTGAAAAAATTATGCAAGACAGCTGCATGACTGCTACAGAAAGGAAAAAACCAGCAAGCCAAGGGCTGAGTGAAGTTTATATACTGTAAGTGAAAATGTAAATGTTTTATTTGTTTTATATTGTTTGTGATGCAAAGTCAAGTATCCTAAGGAAAAGAAAAATCCCACTGTAACATGGAAATTTTTACATATTGTTATAATTTTAAATGAGTTGGACAAAGGAATGAGAAGACAGAAGTCAAAGAGTCATGGTTGTTCACTCCAAATTCCTTGTGGAATACAAACAATCATGTAATGAACTCTATATATAATATCAACTTGATATGCATAGTGTGGTTAGAGAGAGTAAGGATAGAGAATGAAAAGTATAGAAGGTTGAGGCAGAGAAGATAAGGAAGAGAGGAGCAGAAAGAGATGCTACAGAACAGAGCTAATATTTGAGGTAAATCAGCAAACATTTCTTGTGATAAATTGAGGAAGTTGGAGCTTCCCTATCAAGTTGAATCTTGATAGCTGTCAGTTGTAGCTGACTGAGGTTGGAGCCTCCTGTAGGTTGGTGCCTGCAGAAAATTGAAGGGAGTTGGAGCTTCCTTGCAAGTTGTAGCTTGCAGAATTGAGGTTGGAGCCTCCTGTGGGTTGGTGCCTGCAGGAAAACAGTGGTGAGAGGGAGTTGGAGCTTGCCTTTGCATCACAACAATAATAAAATGTGGTTTTCTCCCTTTATGGGTTTCCACTTATATCTGCTGTCTCTATCTGTGTTGCCTGTGTACTGAGATGATTTACCAAATCTGCATAATGTTTGTTGCTCTCATAATAAGTTTGATGACACATTAATTTAATACTTGCTGCAACATATTAAGACTGTTCATGTACTAAGGTTGATTATAAAATAAGGCATGTAAATAAGACGTGCAGAAAAATTCAAAATACATGTATGTATCAAAAACTGATTCACCACCCTTATGTCCCCCCCCCCTCTCGGTTTAACTAAGAATTCAACAAATACATGCACTAAGCTACGGTAAAAATAAAATTATGATCCCACACAACCACAATCAATACACGGAAAATAGAGCCAAAGATTTGAGCCATGGTATTAATGCGAGAGATATGAGTACATCGGTGGTAGAAATGGAACGTGGAAGCACAATATGCTGCCAATGGCAAACCCGAGGTGTCAATAAAATAGCTCCAAGTGTTGGAAAGGTCCCCGAAAGAACCGCGCCATGCTGGTACAAACTACTACCGCTTTCCATTGGAAATCGACCTGTGTTTGGGCCCTCCATTGCTCAAAAAAATTCGGCCAAATTAAGCTGAGCCTTCTCTCAACAAACCCACAAAAACACGGAGAGGGTTTGGGAGGCTGAATCAACATGCCGGTTGAACCAAGAAATGTGTGTGGCACAATGCGTTTGTGAGAAAATGTTGTAGGAATAAATGCGCTATAGAATGGCTCAAATCTCTGTAGGAAATTCACCTCCAATTCACTGCATTCCTACTTAATTTTCCTTGTCTCCTAGCCCAACTCTTCAAACTCCTGTCTCTTGTATCGGTGCAAAAAATGCCAATGAGGAGCTGCCCACGGACACGGAAGAAGAAAAATTCGGCCTCCTAGCCATGACACCTCATCCCATAACAAAATGCCAAAGGAAACTTGCTTTTCTTGTGGAATAGTACACCAAAATCTCCTTACCAAGCTCACTAGTTTGTTAGCTCTTCTCGTACAGAATTCTCTTCTACGCTAGAAGAAGCACACACCGGATAGAAGTAAATCCTATGAAATTGTTGCTCAAATGCCGGAACTCACTTCCAAATTCTCTACTAGGGTGACACTCGAAGTTCCGCAAGAGAAAAGAGAAGATGAGTGCCAAGGAAGCCCTTGTGCTCAGCAACGCGCTGGTCGACTTTGGCTAAACAACTCGAGTCCGAGATATCGAAAGTTTGTCAAAAGATAGAAAAATGAGGCCCTTCTCGTCCTTTTATAGTTGTTGCTCCTTCTCTTGTGGGCTCACGATTCAACCTCCTTTCTCTCCTCTTCCCTAGCTCTATTTTCCTAATTCCCCTCTTTGGGTGGCCCCCACATCCCACTACCAAATTAAATTTTCTTTTTTCTCTAACGTTTGCGGCCTCCTTTCTTCCAAAAATTAAGTGGAATCCCTCCACCACTTTTCCCTAATTTTTACATGCCAAAATTGCAAAAGGGAGTTTACTTAGCAAAATTATTCAATGGGAGCTGACATTTGCACAAACTAGCGAGGCCTTGTGAATGAACGCAAGCTGAGGGCACACCAACACCAGGATAGAGGCCCACTATCACCACGGCCTAAGACCCCTACACTTCTCAGTTTTCACCAATGAGAGGAGTTCTAGTATGACTCACCAACGGTAGATGGGTATTTATGGTAGTTTTTGAAGTGAAGGAGGGTGGTTCATTAAATGTGCAAGCTTTGGGAAGCTAGTAAAAACTTTCCACGAAAAAAACCCTTAAAAAGAAGACTACATGAGACCTAGGGTTGAGATATTTAGCGAGATATGAGCTCATCCAAGGTCGAGGTAGACAAGAGAAAAGACAATTTATGATTTACTCAATGAGTATTGTTACCCACCAAGCTATTGTGTAGTGTAATGGAGAAAATTATTCTCTAGATGGTCCTCGATCGGCGACCAAGAACCACCGAGATAGCTCAATGTGCCATTGTCTGCCACCTAAGCCAATCATGTTGTCTCTCGACCACTTGTCATGAATGTATGTGTGAAGGTGGGCCTCCAGGTACCCCAAAGGTATGGATTTTCTTAGTATAGTTTAGTAATTTTCCTTACTTGTCATGGGCACTTTTGGGCATGGATTGGTGGAGAGATTCGGCGAGAAAGAGTGGGTTAGGTCTGTGTTCTTGTCTCCTTTGCTCGATTACTGTGGTTACCTTTGTATCCTAGTCTCGTGGGATCTCCTTTGCGATCATTCACTTTAGGGTTGGCACTACATGGGAAATATTGATTTTAGTTGTGTGGTCCCACTTCACGAGTACCACATACATCACTCCCCTTCCACTCATTTTAGCCCCATTCATCTCTTTTCCCATCCATGTCCACATGTGTCCAGGCCCACATAGGGTTAGCATCCCCCCTCCCCTTGTCTGCACCTTGGGTCGGTTTCTGAACGATGCCTCGGAGGTTGATGCGGCTAAAAGTAAGAAAAGCATAATTTGGCCACTCTCAACCATAAATGTACCACAAAATGCAAAAGATGGTCGGGACATACAAATTTAGCACGTGGGCAAAAAGCCTAACATGAGCTCTACCCCTTATCTATGGTCATCATCGTGGTTCCTTTGGGCCCTAGATGAGCCCTTACAATTAAGGAACTCATGATTGTCCCAGCCTTTGGTGGGCGATGAGCGGCCACATAAGGGTATCCCTTCACTATATATTACACATCATGCTCTATCCCCCTAGAGCCCCAAGCAATTATGAAGAAAAATCAATAAAAAGGAAAAAGGCATATGAAGAAGGATGGAAAAACAAAGGTTGGAGTAACTCATGTACCACAATTTGCTCCCTCCTACATCACATACCCGAATTGGGCTTCCCTCATTATAGCTATCCTTCTACCATAACATGTGGTACGGATGATTCCCAGTCCCCACTCCACTCCATTATTATATCATTTTCCACCTACCATTTGAAGGATGTGCCATAGACATGTCACCCCTCTATAGGTTGAAACCACCTAATAGGGTCCTTGGTTAAACCCTTTATTGAACTTGGAGACACTTGTACATGCAAAGCCCGCTATGGAAGGGCATGCCACCATGAAGTGCCCCATTGGTTCCATGACTTATAAGCTATTTTATTTAATTATTCTAAAAGATTTGTTGTGCGGAGGGCAAGGGGATGCATTGGATTTTATGCAAGATTGCGGGTGGGTCTCCATTTAGGGCTTGGTCTACCTATACGGGGTCTAGCTCTGCGAGAGAACCCATTGACGTTGTCGAGCTGATCGTTGAAAGCCATGGGCCTCCACCATATCCAAGATTACTTCATGGATCCCCCGACAACGGTCGTCGATTGCTCGTGTTCCACGTTTTGGATGAGGATGATGCTGGTTCTCGCTACCGGTCAGTTCCACGGTTCCACCATACACTTAGCGGATGTTCTAGGATCTAGAGGATTGTCCCCCTGTTGTGAAGGAGGGCTTAAGTCATTATTCTAGCCCTTATAGATGGTCTACATGCATTTACGATCCACTTAGAAACCCATGAGGTTACCCTTGGGCCCTCTTTGCTCTAAAACCATCGAACGCTTTTCTAATAAGTTTTTTTAATCTTCAACCCCAACTAAAAAGAAAGCTACAACTTCCTAGAACTCTAGAAAAGAATTCTTCTCCAGCTCCCACTGCCAAGGGCCCCAATGCCTTGGTTTATCGGCAATCGACTTAAAGGATGCCCCAACACCCAAGTGAGCCACAACTCACCTTAGCACCACCCTACCACCCTGAAGTGTTTACGGGCCCCAACCTGAAGGTGACTTCATTCACCAGCCTAGAACCACCCTATAAAGACAAAAATAAAATAAGTGTGGACTCCCGTACTAGGGACAATGATCCACGTCACAATGATATTTTTCAATGAATTTTCTTTGACTGACCAACAACTCTAGGACCTAAACCCTTGTCTTGACAAAACAAGAACCCTTGCCAATAGAAACAAAAGCCCTTATCCCAAAACAAATTTGTCTTCTTCAACTCCAGGAAATGACACAAATTCCTTACAAATGTGGGCTCCCTTACAAGGGATACTGACCCATTTACAATAGCGTATAATGTTTGACGAATAACACGGACTCTTGGACAAACTACTTACAAGACTTACATTGTTTATACAATGACTTGTTTAATGACCTGTCTCTTCTGCCTTGCTGCTGATTTTAAACTAGGTGATGAAACCGATCTATCTGATGAACTGCAACACTGAGAGATGCCAATCTTTTGCACTGTCAACAACAATTTGTCCTTCAATAATGCTTCTGCCTCAATAATATGTCTACCATGTTCTTGATGAATAAGGTAGTCTTTAGAACTGAAGAAAGTCTTACTGCTTTGATATTTTTGATCCTATTGTCATTGCTGTAGGATTCATTGTTGTTGTTGTTGTCACTGTTGTAATGCTTTTGCTCAGCCTTCACTGCTTGTGCCTTCACTACTTCATTTTATGCCACTGGTTGACCTTAAGTTCATGCCACTGATTCATGCTCAGGCTGTTATATTTGCTACCAGATGAGAAGCTTGAACCATTTTGAACCTGCAATTAAAAGTATTCTTCCCAAGCCAATCCCAATTCCCAAAAAAATAAAATAAAATCACCCTTGACTACATGCAATTAGGCTTATGACAAAATTATTAAGCAAATTGGGCCTATATGTGACTATTCTTGTGCCCAATATAAATCCAAAATACAGATAATAATTATAAATTAACTAACATGTGGATGCATCTCCACATGATCTCTTCTACCTGCAACAAAGGACACAAGACAAACCCAAAAAAATAAAAAAATATATACATCAAATAAGACTTACCTTGACTGCTTTCATAGATCATGTTATATTATATGACCCAACTGAGGAGATTCACAGTGGTTGACCAGCTCATGATTATGCCATAGAAGGACCGTCCCTTTATCACTCTTATATCTTTGTTGTATTCAAGATCTGTTCCTTTCATACTATTCCATATGTTGTCTTCCTTTAAGCCAAATACCCACACCCTTATCACAGTGTGCTATTGCCTTCCTCACTCGCTAGATCTGTCCTTTTGTTAGCACAGGAGGCCAGAAAATTTCATATGAAATTCCCTTTTCATTCCAAAAAAATTGCATCTATGGAAGATGTATAAGATACCTTTTATAATCAGTGGTTAAGCTATAGTGAGAAATTTCTAATGTGAATGATGGAGGGATTTATGAGGTAGACGTTAGGGAGGCATGGCAGGAATTAGAGAATTAAAAACTTTAATTTAAATGTGTCGTTTACTTCAAAGGTCTCACTCCTTAATAACGTGACTCTTAATAAATATTAAATACTTTAATAAGAATAGGCAGCTTTAAAAATCTTAATTCTTTAATAATAATAAAAATCCTTAATAGTTGTTGAATTGAATATAACAAAAATGAAACTTAATTGAATATTTGCGTTAAGGATCTTACCTAGAAAATATTTTCAATTCCAAAGAATCATAAAATCAATGAACAGCCTAGTGCATATGGTCCTACACAGTTGTGAAGTCAATGATTGGTTTAGTGCCTTTGATTCTTGAAAGGCACATGACCTCTTACGACTTGCATTCACTATTTCCTTCATTTCTCTTGCATGTATAAGAGACAAACTTGTCTTCTTCTTATGCGCTCTAACTATGTACTCAATTCCATCTTTAAACAAGTGATACTTATTCCCATGGAGATGAAATCTTGTTTTCCTATCATAAAGATAAGGACTTCCTAAAACAATACTTGAAATCTCAAGCGGCACCACATCAAGTTCAACTTCATCAAGAAAGTTTGAATTGATGGCAAACATATTATGCACTTCCTTTTTACGGTTGCATTCATATCCCCTAAAGGATAAGGTCTTGGATGTATAGCAGGTTCAAAATTTAGCTTCTTAACTAAGTCTTCGGAAATCAAATTAGCTTGAGAACCACTATCAAAATGTGTGTCTATCTTGGTATGTTTAGAAACGACTCTAATATGAAAGAGTTCAATTCTTGTATCTTCATCTTCGGTTACATTGGAACAACTTCGAAGAACTGAAATTACTTCCTATGTTCACCTTTCAAACCCATTGCGTAATGTTAAAATTGGACAACTAGTCTAAACTCACCGGTTGTCTTTGCTCGGATGGCTTGATTTAATATTTTATTATGGATTCCTCTTACGGAGAAGTGTAAGATTGATCTAAAGATCATCTCGATCGGATAGGCGAAACATATACTTTGAATTTATTTCACTTATGTGCTAGGTCGGCCTAGAATAAAATATTGACTTAAATGTCTTAAAGGACGTGTCACACACCCCCAAAGATTCCTATATATTGGAGAGACTTGGAGTTCATTTGACACACATCGATGTGGAGGAATTCTCTCTCTGGATAGCGTTGGAGCTGTGATATATATACATGGAGTATTCTTTGTTTGGGTTGTTCTGGGGTTATGTGTGACACGCTTGGTTGAATGACCTATTGGAGACTTTGCTGGTAGAAGCATCCTGCTGATCGCCGTAACGCCACCATTTCTTATCTCTGTCTTGGCTTGTCTTCTATCGATCTATTAGTATGTTCTATCTTCTTCAGTATTGTGCCCTAATCTAAAATGGCATAGAACATGTTCAAAAACTAACATGGTATCGAGCCGGGGAAGACCGATCCATATAGTAGAGAATCTAGAGCTACGGCGAGTTAAAATAACTTTGTCTTAGGTTTGTTGGGGTTGGAAAAAGATCTAACATTCAGCATGAAAGAAGATTGAACCTTCAGCGTGGAAATAGAAACACCTTCAGTATAGATGAAGGAGCCTTAGGACAGCGTGGGCATTTTTTTAGACAACATCTGTTTTAAAATCAGCGTGCACTTTTTTTTTGCCCGGAATGGGTGGTGTAAATATCGGGCAAAGACGCCTGTGGAACCCACCTGAACGCGCTCGGTGCAGTCATACAAAGCTAGCTTCTGCCCGACTCAGAAGTTTTGATCTCATGTACTGGGGTGCAGAGCCGTGATTATTGGGAGTGGCAGAATTGGCGAAGTCGGATGACACCATTATCGTATTTGTGGATACATTGGTATAGAGAGAAGATGGATTCATAGCATTTGTGTCAGACACTTGAGTAACCTGGAGCCGTCACCATGTGATCGCTTGTAGCTGTCCTCTAATCACGTCGCATCTTTCAGGACGATACCACCACTGGTTCCTTTTAAGCCCGCGTCAATTCTGTTGGGGCAGGGGCATTTCGATTACGGTATTATTCGACAGTCTGAAAACCGCACACAAGAATTCAGACCAGAAAACAGCGTGGGCAACGGTGTGAATTTCGGAAAGGCCGCATAGACGGTGACCCGCTGCACGAGGAACTGGGCGGTTGGGCAGACTGTTATTCGTCTTGTTTAAGCTGATCGTCTGCGTGCATAAGCGAAGGGTCACAACTACATTCTGACGTATATACACTCTGTATACTTCGTGATTTAAAATATAAATAACCCGTTGTGCAACAGCCTGCGTGTTTCCTGTAATGTAAATGTAATTGGCGTAGAGATAGAATGTAGCGGGTCCGTTGCCATGTCACCATCTGATACATTTGTTAAAAAAAAATATCAAGTAGAGCATTCTTGGTGGGTCCGATGTTTAATTTACATATACAATGGAGAGGGGGATTTAGTTCCAGAGTGATTGATCTCAAGAGGGCTATTGGGGTTCATGCTCTTTGGAGCAGAGTCCTAGGAATTCATTCATCGAGCAATGTTAACTTAGTTCTCGGCTAAATTAAGGTAGCATCGAACTCTCTATGGTTTACCAGGTGGCATTACATATTGGTATGAGTAGTAAATGCAAAGGAAGATCTGTGATACGACATACTAGGACTACGTCTTATAGAGTTGCCCGAAGCATAAAGAAAAGATGTGTGGATGCCTCTGTGAAATAACAACGTGATGAAGTCTGAAAGAAGTGCGGATAAGGGTTGTGTACAACAATGTTAAGGTATTTACAAGACGACGATAAAAATGCGAGCTTAAAGGCTTCCAACGGCGGTTAACGATGTTGCCCAAGGTAAGTTTGGATCTTTGCTCTATTTTGTTTTAATGTTCCTTTACGGTGTCTTGAGAATCTGAGTCACCTTGATGAACAAAGGAACACATGTAACATGTATTGATGACTTGAGGGGCGTTGCAGTGCCTCATTTAACAGTATTATGATACTGTTGACAGTGGTTGTGAACCAGCATATACATGGACTTAATCTATTGGCAGTAACCTTAGAAAGTGCCTTGTCCAGATTTATCCTGTTGGATGATTGGGGCTGGAACATTGATGAGCAGGAGTACCATTATGACTATGCTGGATTTGCATGGACTGACATGAAGAAGGGTAAATTCTATGTTTTTAACATCCTGTATGATCGGTTCCTAGATCTGTGAAATCTAGGAGAAAAAAATCACAGAACTGAGATCTGAAGTCTTGGGCAGATCTGTAAATAAGAAGCAGTGCTGGATGAAATGTCAGATGTTGTAGATGAAGCTCTCAAGTGTAGAATTATGAGAGAAGGAATCATGTTTGGATACCTAGTTCTGTGGGTCGCAGTAAAGAGGGCTGGTTGAGGAAGCAACAGCAGACTTCCTCAGAATAACAAGACTTCTAACACAAGTTGAGGCTTGTTGATATATTCTCCCTGTTGGACAGTGACATAAGATAGACACCTATGTAGCAGTTAGCATGAGACAGTTGCAGTCTCACTCTGGAGCATAATGGTAAAATGTGTTTCGACAGCTTTCAAACACATTGTTGGAATCTTGAACCATGATCAGCAAAGCCTGTTGGATGGCTTTGACTGTGGAAGATTAAGTCACCTTTCCAAGTTCGTATCAGGGATGTCCTCACTTAAAATAGATATCTTCTCTCGGGAGAGAAGCTGGCATTAAGAGGGAGAATACATTTGTATATGCTCCTGAGCTAATATCATTGTTGAACGAAAGAAGATCCTTATGGCTCAAAGATATATGGCTTCAGAGGGGGAAATCTCGGAAGAAAACCAAGAAGCCATATAAATACCAAGCAGCCATGAGTACAATATGAGCCTAGATCATTTGAAGAAGCTGTAAAGTATCTAAATCTGCAAGGATACGAGGGTGATATATGGGATATGTTTCCTAGACCACAGATCAAAGCTGTTGTCACCTCGCTTCAAAATCAAGCATGGATCTGATGGAAGTGCTGAAAAGTTCAGGCAAGATTCGTTGCCCATGAGGAAGGCATAGACTATGATGTCACACTTGCACCTGTGACTCGATATACCACCATTCGATCAATAATAGCCCTTGCTGCTACGCAAGGATGGAGTCTTCATCAGATGGATGTAAAGACCGCATTTCTACATGTTGCATTAAAGGAAGAAGGTGTATGTTGAGCAACCTCTGGGGTTCGAAGTCTAGGTTAGGGACACCCATGTCTGCAGGTTGAAGAAAAGCCCTCTATGGGCTGAAATAAAGCACCCAGAGCTTGGTACGAGAGGGATAGATAGCTACCTGGTGAAGCTGGGCTTCACTCGTAGTAAGGCTGATCTGAACCTTTACTTCAAGGTTGATAGAGAAAAGCCTCTCATTCTAGCTTTGTATGAGGACGACCTCTTCCTGACAGGTGCTGACCCTCTCATTCATCAATGCAAGAGGGAGCTCGCTGCTGAGTTCGAGATAAAGGACCTAGGACTGATGCACTATTTCCTAGGCCTAGAGGTCTGGCAGAGACCTGGAGAGATTTTCCTTTCTCAAGGAAAATACATTGTGAAACTTCTGGAAAGATTTGGTATGGTGGACTGCAAGTCCATGTCAACACCAATGGAACTCAACTTCAAGAAGTTGAGTGGCAGCGCTGCTGGGCCCGTATTGGCAAATCCTACTGAGTATCGTCAACTCGTAGGGGCTCTAATGTTCTTAGTGAACACCCGTCCAGATATATGTTTTGCAGTGAACACTTTGAGTCAACAGATGGTTGAGCCTCATCACTTTCACTGGGTTGGTGCCAAGAATCTTCTGAGATATCTTCGGGGCACGATAAACCATGGGCTGAGATACACTGCCGGGAGTGTGACACTCCTTGGATATACTGATGCCGATTGGGCTGGCAGTGTGGTGGATCGTAAGAGCACATCGGGATGCTGCTTCAATCTTGGTTCTGCTTCGATCTCATGGATGAGCAGGAAGCAGAAGTCGGTGGCTTTGAGCACCACTGAGGCTGAATACATTGCAGCAAGTATGGCCTGTTGTGAAGCAGTTTGGTTGCGAAAGCTCTTTAGTGAGCTGTTTGGACATGTGCTAGATGCCACTATGATACTCTGTGATAACCAGAGTGGGATTCGTATGACTGAGAATCATGTGTTCCACAACCGATCCAAGCATATTGATATCAGGTACCACTTTATCCGGGATATGGTACAGCGAGGTGCCATAAGGCTCGATCATATAGGAACTGATGAGCAGGTCGCGGATATTCTCACTAAGCCCCTGGGGAAGGTCAAGTTCCTAACCTTCCGTGAGAGACTTGGTATCGTGGAACGACCCTATGATGTGGGTCCTGTTGGACGATGAGCTCAAGGAGCTCTAGGGGGCTTTGGGGACAGCTTCTCGGAGCTATGAGCAACCACAAGGCTAGGCTTGCCAAACCTTGTTGGTGTGCTTGGACCCCACCATTGTGATTATTGAGTTGGTTCACCTCTCATTATCTGTGCCCCGTATGCATCCTACCCATTGAGTTTAGGGCTCATGGGAAGTACCTCTCATTTGGCCAATGAGGTGGGAAAAGCTAGAGACTAGTAGCAAAGACTGATGGACGCATCAGAGATTGTCGTACTCTCTATCTAGGATGGCACGGTCCAACCACTTGATCTGGGATCAAGTCTTGTGAGGTCTCGGACCTCCGCCTGACTTCGGGTCAAATGAACCAACTTCGGGTTGGTTGGAGACTCTTTGTGAGTCCGATAGAGGTTTTGACCTTTGGGTTGAATCTGTCAGCCGGGAATGATGTCTTTGTGACTGACCCACTTCTATTCTGAAATAAAGAGGCCAGCAAAGCAAGTTACGGCGGGATGACGCGCAATGTTTGGATTGCACTTGTGGACGGAGTTCTCCCTAGTTGAGAGGGAATGTTAAAATTGGACAACTAGGTCCAAACTCCGAGTTGTGCTGCTCAAATGACGATCCCAATATTTTTATTGGATTCCTCTTTTGTAGAGGCGTAAGATTGATCTAAAGATCATCTTGATCGGATGAGTAGAACATGTACTTTGAATTTATTCCACTTATGTGCTAGGTCGGCCTAGAATAAAATATAGACTTAAATGTCTTAAAGGACGTGTCACACACCCCCAAAGATTCCTATATATTGGAGAGACTTAGAGTTCATTTGACACACATTGTTGTGGAGGAATTCTCTCTCTCTTGATGGCGTTGGAGCTGTGTATTCTTTGTTTGGGTTGTTCTGGGTTACGTGTGACATGCTTGGCTAAATGACCTATTGGAGACTTTGCTGGTAGAAGCATCCTGCTGATCGCCGTAACACCACCATTCATCATCTCTGTTTTGGCTTGTCTTCCATCGATCTAATGGTATGTTCTATCTCCTTGATATTATGTGCCCCTAATGCGAAATGGCATAGAACAATATGTAGAAAATTAACATGTAATCTTTGTTTCACCTCCTAAATTTGAACTTAAGTCATGTTGAATTATTATGGATTTTCCCTCTTCTTTGGCTTTCGGTTTGTTTGTATTCAACTGCGGAAGAAGCACCCGCAAATTGGTCTTCATCATGGGCATTCTTCGAACAATGTTTGCATGTGAGTTTCTCTTTCTCTCTTTCAGTAAGAGCTATTTCTCTTTCCTCTTCCGTTAAACTTGCCCTTTCCTTTACCCTCATACTCCGAGGGAAACTACCACTTTTCTCATCTACACTTTGTTTCCCTCTTGCTTCTAAATGTGTGGTTTGAACACAAACCTCATCTAAGTTTGTGGGATTGAACATGAAAATAGTGTGCCTAAGGTATTTGTGCAAACCCCCAATATACTTTAACAAAGTTTCTTGAGAATACAAATCAATGCCCAAAATAAGAGCTCTTCTCCTAAATTCATGAGTATAATCTTGCCCACTTTGCCCTTTGATTGTCTAAAATTTTGCCCGGTCCATAATGGATTTTTGCATGTAAGCTAGAGGATAAATTGCCTTTTAATGGCGGCAATAAAACTTGACCAAGACATTGAGATCTTACCGTAGTTTTTAATATCTTCTTAACTCCCTTGCTTCCCACCATACAATTGATCCTTCCATCCTCGAGGAAGCCAATTGAATCTTTATGTCATCTTTTTAAGGTTAAAAGTTACATAATACACCTCAAATTGACGAATCCCAATTATCATTACTCCTCTTGCATTTACCTCCACCATTATACATTGGAAGCTCAAATTTGACATCAAGTTTAAAGGAAGTAAGGGGTTTTCCTTTTGTGGTTTTCGAGTGAGTATGGGTGGTTTTGGATGTGGAGAGTGAAGATGATGTTAATGGTGGTGATGAGGATGATGATGAAGATGGTGGAGATGGAGGAAGCTTTCCTCACTTGCCCTTTGAATCCCTCTCTTCATCCTTTTTGTGCCTCTATTCAAAGAGGATCCTAACCCTTTCGGTCGATTCATAGAAAGCCTTCTTTCTTGTATGCTTCCTCTTCGAAAGACCTTGAAGCTCTCTACACCTAACATGATGACTATGGATTCAAGCTCGGCTTCAAGTGCAACTTGTACCTCTTCAATCTCGCTAGAGATAAAACTTGAGGTGCTTCAAGTGCGGTTGTGGGTGAAACTTTGGGTGGAGATGATGCCCTTGTAGCTCTCCTTCTTCTAGTACTAACTGCTCTCCTTCTAGTACTAACCTCGGGACTTGCAACAATAGTTTCCCTTCTCCAATACGCAAGTTTGTAACCTTGTACGCATCACAAATTTGCAAACATTAAAACCTACTTGCACAAAACTCAAGCAAATCAAGCAAATAACCTTTCAACTTTTTTCTATGATACCACCTTGATACGAATGCGAATGTTAGTTTTGATGTGCTAATTTCATCTTCGAGTGCATAAACAATTTGCTTGATCACTTGGTTCATGTGCATAGGTTTCTTGAGGTGTTTGTGAGTGTGCCCGGGTAAATGTACTCAAGTTTTGTATTTAAAATTCATGAGCAATTTAAACATTAAAACATAATGTTGAACAACGACAATAAAATGTCTGACAAACCATCAAATTATCCATTAACAACTTTGTTTTGATGAAGAGTTTACCCCTCCTGGGCTACATCTCCTTGGTCCGACTTCCATGGCTTGAGCCTCTGTGTTAGCTCAAATGTGCAAAAAGTGTTGTTTACAATCATCTCTTGCTCTAAAACTTGCTTCAATGTGTTCGGAATGTCCAAATCATCCAAAATAGACTCTTCTTGAGCCCAATTTGGTCGAATTTTGCAAAAGTTATGGCCTCAACGAGTTTGGCCTAGGAAATCTCCCACTAAAGCTGGAGAAAAATCCGGTTAAGGGTACACTTTAAATTTGGAAATCCGCGGAATTTGGGGGCTCCGCCGACAAATAGGTGTATTAATTGAGATTAATTAATTTAAAGGGCGATTTAATTGTGGATAAGTGCGGATTAAATGCGCTAAGCGCGTTTAATTTAATCGGGATTACAATGATTAGCACAAATTATCATTGCTTATGGGTTAATAAACCCGTATTAACTTTTACTCCCGCGCATTATGTTTAAACTCTTCTCTTGCCTTTGGTTTTCCGCCTTAGGTCTGTGGTGGGGGTTGGCCCCCTCCTTACCCTCATCGGTCCATCGACATTAACTTAAATATATGTCGCGTGCCATAGTATTTGTTAAGTCATATGCTATGGTATGTTGGAATGAGGCGCGTTGTGTGGGGGGAGGTCATGGGGTCGGCGCTTTGTGAAAATTTTGAATGTTATACATACGGAAAATCTCTTTGTTAGATCCGGTTATGCTCCTCCTACTTAATTAAGTTATTAAGCTGAAAATTCAAATTAATATCGAAGAAAAACACATAACAAACTTTCACCAATTCGGATATAGGAAAAAGTACATGCACACATAGACAAAGGGACACGATGATTTTTACGGACAATAGTCCATGGAAAAACCCGATGCGGAAAAGCTGGTACGGCGCTGGTGGGTTTTATTATTAAGATTATTTCTTAATACGACAAATATGGGTTCCGGATACGGAAAACCCGATAGAGAAAATATATATATGCAACTCACTGTTGTTACGCGACCAAAATATTGGTACAGTCCACACCCTCCAAACGAGATTTATAGGACTCGGCCAAATCTAGGCCTAGAAACCCCGGCGCTACCCTTGAAGCCCCTACATCGGCCTCTCGTCCCTCTCTGTTTGGCCTAGAAAGGGCTGCGTAACCCTAGCCCAGGTGACGCGGTCCTACGGCCCCTTTGAGGGTATCCATACGCCTAACGCCTCCACAGGGTGAGCGCGCGGCCACCTGGCATGTGTCCCAAAGGGAAATAGCCGTGTACACGGAAATATGCCGGACGGATACACAAAACAAAAGCACGGAACCGGATGCAGACAAATACACATAGAACACCGGAGACAAGACATTTTTATTAATGCGAGAATACATATATAGGAGTACAAGATAATCGGAAAGGTGCACCTATCCTTACTGAGCAGAAGTGGAGGCCCTCTCGGAATAAATAATGGGCACCAAAGAACAGGTGCCTGTTGTTCGTCTGCTATGAAGAAGCTATTTCTTGCAATGTATGCGGAACATAAGGCCCGGAAACTAGATAGATGGACAGTCTGATCCTCCCGAGACAAACCCCGGAGAAAAGGTGGCGAGTGCTCCACCACAGTCGAAGCCCTCACCGGTGAAAACGCGTGCTAGTGACGGCGCGAGCTCGGTGAAACGGCGGCCGGAAGGTTGAATCCTACCACAAGACCTCCGGATGAGATGATCAACTCCTCGGAGGTGGAAACAACGAAAAAACGACGCCAAACCCCACACAAAAGACCTGCTCATCGAATCTGCGTCCTCCCGCCAGGCGGATGCAACGTCCTCCCATGCTGAATCCTGGCCGGATCGAGTCCTCACCAACCGGATGCGTCCTGTCTCTTCGGATACGCGTCCCCCGGGGGCTAGTCTCGCCGGACCTGCGTCCTCTCTGTCCGGTCTAAGGCTCTCCCACTACTGGATCTGCTGGATGCGTCCCCTACTGCTCGGATCTCTGTCTCTCCGAATGCGTCCTCCAAGGCTGACTGCTGCTGTCTCTCCCGGTCTGCGTCCTCCAAGGCTAGATGCCTTACTATCTCTCCGGATGCGTCCTCCGACACGATGCACGCTATCTCTCCGGATGCTGCGTCCTCCAAGGGTGCGATCTCGCTGCTTATCTCTCCGAGATGCGCGATCTCAAGAAGGGGTATCTCCTGCGCCGTCTCACGAGCTGCGGTTACCAACGGCGAAGGATGATGCTCGAGAAAATAACCTTGCAAGAGCGAGCATAAAGTCCCCGAGGCTAAGGGTGAGATCTCCCGCACGGAGACACTCGATTGCCTTTAAACGGTCAACGCGAGGAGCCGACAAACAGCGGCGTGCGCTGAGCGAGACGAAGTCTAGCTCTCAATATCAATATCAAATCATCGATGCCAAAATGAGGTGAGAACCCCACCTTTTATAATTATGAAAACTCCCTCCAAAACCTTGTTGCGTCCTTCACTCTCCTTGGCTGCGGTTAACCTTGGAGTCGGCGTGAGGCCTCCTCATACACATGTGGACCCCCTAGGCCCCCTCTCTAAGTTATAACGTCAATCAACTAGGAAAAACACTTTGTTTTATAAAGTGAGGTGGCTAAGGTGAGGGTGACCCTCTTATTCTCACTTTATTTATTATTTCTAGCTAAAGCGACAAAATAAAACAAAAATGAAATATTCCAATTAGCGAAGCTAATTGGGAATAATATTACGGTCTCCCTCGACGAAAACGTTGCTTGTCCTCAAGCAGCGGGTGATGGATCTTTGTAAGATCCTCTCATCCTCCCAAGTGGCATCCTCATCGAAGGCAAGTTCTTCCATCTCACCAAGAACTCTACGATGCTACTGCTCACTTGTTGCCTCTCCCTAGTGTCGATAATAGCCTCACGGTGCGTAACACTAGATGCCCCTCATCATCTGTGTGGCGGTAGCTCTCGGTGACTATCACATGCGGCCCAATGCCTTTTCGAGGCATGATACATGAAAGATGTTATGAATCCGGGCGCAGCAGGGCAGCTCAACTCATACGCAACACCTTGCGATCCACTGCGTACCACCCTGTATGGTCCATAAAAACGAGGCTTAAGCTTCTCCGCCCCCTTACGCCGAGCGAAAGGCTGTCGGTATGGGCACAGCACGTAGGTAGACAAGGTCTCCTACCTCAAAGTGTCTCTCCACCCGACCCTTATCAACATACAACTTCTTTGATTACATGCTGTGGCTATGTTGTCCTTGAGGCTCGGAGGATGTCTTGGCTCTCTTGGATCCATAACTTGGCTCGCGGAGCCATTGCTAACACCAAACATCATGTCCTAAAAGATAAGGGCCAATGTCATACAAAGCATAGAAAGGTGTCATGCAGAGTGGACATATGGTGCGTTGTGTTGTAGCGATGCTACTTAAATGTAGCCATTTCGACCATGCTCGCTGGCACATGCCCCGCGTAGTTCGCAAGTAGCCACTCCGGCCACTTGTTAACTATCTCCCGTGCGAGTACGTACGAGGATGATAACTGGTGCTCGGTGTCAGTCTGTCCCCACTAGTCGGAAGAGCTCCTGCCCGAGAATCCGCCCATAAAACGGCATTTGTCCCTGTCGGCGACAATGGTCTTGGGTAGACCATGCAATGCGAAAACACTCACGAAAAATAACTACGCCTGACATGGCAGGTAGCCAGTGTGTCTTTCGGGAAATGGCGAAAAAGTGAGCATACTTCGTCGGCTTTGTCAACCACCACGAAGATGCAATCCTTGCCACCTTGCTGTGGGCAACACGTGATGAAGTCCGTCGAAATGCTCTCCCCTTCCTAGGAATGGGAAGAGGGCACACAGCAACCTGTCGGGATGAGCTCATCTCTCCTTGTTCCGGCGGCAAACCTCGCACTGCGACATGTGCGGGTACGTCCTCTGAGGGCCCTTCCATGCAAATCTCTCCCGGATGACACTGTGTCTTGGTGGACACATTGGCTTCCGCCAATGGTGAATCGTGTGAAGCACAGGTATCTTCTTCTTGGTGAGATCCCTCGGTCGAAGATCTGTCCCACTGTAATAGATGACCTCATCGACCACCTTGTACACCTTGCTATCGCTGCATGCATCCGAACTTCGCCTGCAAATCTATCTTTGGAGTACTCAACCAATAGTCGAGCCTTCCGATCGAGCGTCCGAGCTCATGAGTGATAACGTAGCCGGTCTATGAGAAAAGGGCATCGGTACCACGTTATTCTTCCCCTTGACATACTCTATGTCAAAGTCGTAGGCTTTGGATCTTGCTGATCCCTTACCAACGTCTCTCCGCAGCGCACGCTCCCGGAAAGTACCTCGGGGGCCCCATTGTGATGTTGTCCTCACCACCGAATGCCTTACCACAGTCTTTATGGGAATTTGACGATGCATGCATGATGGCCGGCATCTCCTTGTCGTATATAGGATATAGCCTCTCGTGTGGAAGGAGCTTCCGGCTCTCGAAAGCAATCGGATGACCCTCCTGCATCAAGCGCACCAATCCCCTCTCCTGAGACATCGCACTCTAGGACGGTCGCCGCCAAAATACGGCAATGCTAATACGGGACAATGCTCATCACCTCCTTGAGCTGTCAAAAGCTCTACGGGGCGCCGACCAAGCGAATGCCCCCTTCCTCGTCGGTCCAAGTGAGGGTGCGTGGTGAAGAAAGAAAGCATAGCCGACTTCATGTTAGGTGCGGATACCAATAAACCCTCGAAGCTCGTCACATTCGTGGCTGCGCGCGATCCACGGTAGCCCGGATTTTCTCCTCGTGGACTCTCACTCCGTCCCTCCTATAATGTGTCCTAGATACGGCATCTCGGTCAACCCAAACTCACACTTGGAAAGCTTGGCATAAGCCCTAACTGCTCCTCCGATAGCACAAGACCGTCTCAATATGCGGAAGATGCTCCTCCCAAGAATCTGCTTGTGTATAAGAATGTCATCAAAGAAAACCGGCACAAACTTTCTCGAGATGATCCTTTGAAAAATGTGATTCATACAAGGCTGGAAAGTAGCGAGGGTGCATTGGTCAACCCAAATGGCATGGCCGAGAAACTCAAAGTGCCCACAGCACGAAAGCGGTCTTGGAATGTCTGTTCTCTTGTATACGATGATGCCGGATCTCAAATCAATCTTTGAGAAAAGCTTGGTACTCCTCTCAACTCATCCATCGGCTCGTCGATCCTGGGAATGGGGTGCTGTTCTTCGAGGTCTTCTTGTTCGGAAACCTGTGGTCAATGCACATGCGTAATGTGCCGTCCTTCTTCTTCACCGGCACTGCGGCAGAGGCTGCTGGGCCGAATGTGACCAAGGGCCGACGCTCACAGATGGCTGCGCTCTATCTCATCCCGATGAGCCTTGGGATGCCTATACGGTGTGGTAATCCACGGCTGTCCCTGCTCCGACTCAATCGTGTGCTCAAACCCCGATCCGGTGGGTACATCACGGCGGAATGTCTCCAAAGACTGCGCATGTCTGTCGAGAATAGACGCCGTCGAGTGCACGCGTCGCCACCGTATCCACGCCTGCGAAGCCCGCAACTCCTGCGCACTCTGTCACCCTTGCGGAAAGTCGCCTCCATGCGTGTGCGCGATGCGTACGGGGGTGGATGTGTGTTACTGCCCTCTGTCTTCTCATGCCTCCCCGTCTTGGGATCATCCCACCATCTCTGAGCCGCCCGTCACGTCGTGACCTTCACGAGAGTAATAAGCCAACGAACTCCCAATATCACGTTGGTGTCCGGGATGTCCACCACAAAGAAGTGATCGGTCCAATGTATAAGTGCCCATCGTCCGCTGATGAATTACGAGTACATATCGAGCACATGCCATGGTACGATCTCACAGTACCAAAACGAAGAAAACCCATCAAAGCCCTCCGTCGGTATGCCTCTCCGCTCGCTTCATGTGAGCATCGGTGGGTTGCTCGGGTGGCCCCTATCGACTAAGGGCGAAACCCGGCCCATCCGCGCATCCCCGTACGCGCAAAGTCAAATACTTGGGGACTCCTGTGATGCGGCTAGAGCTCCCCCAGTAGGTGCGAATGATGCCCTGTGTCCGCGGGTGGTGGAGGGTGGCTGAGTACTGCCGTGGCACCGCATAACATCCTCACCTCCTCATCATCCTCCTCATCCTCTTCTCGGGTGCTCTCGGAGAAGACCTCTATGAAATGTGCCTTCCACACGCACATTTTGTGTCCCGGTGCCCGCATGGCTCACGGCAAGTGACATAATCGCTTCGCCTCGGCGCTCTGCTCACGGCCTCATCATCAATGCGCCCTCGTCCCGGATTCGCCTTGGGAGGCGGAGCCCTCATGTCCTTACCCTTAGGGTGGAAAACTGTCTCGAGATAAGGTGGCCGAGTCTGAGCGAAGACATCTGTGGGGTCTCGATCCCTGCGGTAGCGTCACCCTTGGTCGCCCAGCCGGTTTGTTCGGCCAGGACTAGGCCACGGTAACTCGCGGCCCCTCCACAAACATATAAACCATCACGAGAGCGCGCCGATAAGTCGGTACCATCACGAAACCCTCAAGAAATCTGAAATGTATGCCTGCGCACTCCCGGTCTGGGCTGAGCTTAGTTGGCTCAACAAAAATGCTTCCTTTCCGGATCCCTCTGTCCGACGCTCTACCACCCTCACAGTAAACTCGGCATATGTCGTCAACAGCAGATGCCGTGCTGCTTGTCCTCGACACCAATCACCGAGCCTCACCCTCTAAATGCAATGTAGCCATCTTAATAGCCTCACGTATCAGAGCTTGTACGGTTAGTACCGGAAATAGATGTCCGGCTTCTCCACGAGGACTTTGCCGAATTTTTTGATGAACCATCAAACATAGGCAAATGGAGATCTACTAGCCGCACGGTGGTCATCACGGTGGTGCCGTGCCCCTTGTGCGGTGTGATCACGGGGTTTGATGCCGTGCGGCCCAGGTAAGCGCTCGAAGGGGAGAGTATCGCGAATGCACAGCTCCTGAGCCGCCACTCTGCAAACGAACGCCCATCGGTGGACTCCGCTCTCTCGTTCTTGTCGACTCCTCGTCCTCTGCAAGAAGGTAGGCATGGTAGGACGTGTGGGTGCGGATTGTCCCTGCGTGCACCCCCTGCACTCCTGTCCTGTGTCCTGCGGCAAGAATGTGGGCATAGTGGATCGCACGGAGTGCACGAGTCGTCACAATGGGAATAGCATGGCGTGCCTTTGTTACGTGGCGAGATACACCGATCCCTCCGTCTGGAAAAACTCTAGGGGTTCTCTGCGGCCCCGATCTCCCGCGGCCAAGAGCCTGCGCGCGTCTCCGCATGTGACGGAGGACGCCTCTTTAAACCTCACATCATCATCTGAGTAAGGTTACGCGCCTGAGCCCTTCTCGAAGTTGCTGCGCCTACGAATACATCTCGGGTGGCTCACAGTCGGGAATCACTTCCCCAGAAAACTTCCCTCTATTCTCGGCTTCTCTGTCGTTCCTTAGATAGATGTAGGGGTTATCCTAGGGCGTCATGGGCGCTGGCACCACGAGGTGGGGCCGGATCTGTGCTCGCGATACCTTTGTGTGTCCACGAGAGGGCGAAATAGCCGTGTGCAGTATGCCGGACGGATATACAAAACAAAACGGCGGAACCGGATCATGGAACAAATACACATAGAACACCGGAGAACAACGAGCCATTTTATTAATACGAGAATACATATATGGGTACAAGATAATCGGGAAGGAGTGCACCTATCCTTGCCCTAGGCAAGTGGGCCCTCACGGAATAAATAATGGTTTAACAAGAAAAGGACGGCGTCCTAGGCCGAAATTTCGAAGAATACTGCTATGAAGCTATTTCTTTGCCAATGTGCGGAACTATAGTGGAAACTAGATAGATGGCTGATCTCAATCCTCCCGAGACAAACCCCGGAAAGGTGGCCCGATGCTCCACCACCGATCGAGCCCTCACCCGGTGTTGTCTGCGCTGGTGACGGCGCGGCCTGGTCGACGGCGGCCGGAGGGATGAATCCCACCACCGGACCTCCGGATAAGGATGATCAACTCTCGAGGGCAGGAAACAACGAAAAACGCTACCAAACACCACACAAAAAGACCCTTGCTCATCGGTCTCGTCCTCCTTGTTGGATCTGCGTCCTCCTGCTGGTCTGCTGGATGCGAGTCCCCTCACCCGGCCCGGTCTGCGTCCTGTCTTCGGATCTGCGTCCCCCGGAGCTAGATGCATTGGATCTGCGTCCTCTCTGTCCGGATGCGAGGCTCTCTCGGATACTGTTGGATGCGTCCCCTACGCTCGGATGCGTCCTATCTCTCCGGATATTGCGTCCTCCAAGGCTGATCTGTTGCTATCTCTCCGGATGCGTCCTCCAAGGCTAGATGCGCTACTATCTCTCCGGATGCGTCCTCCAAGGCACGATGCGCACCGCTATCTCTCCGGATACGCGTCCTCCGAGGCACGATGCCAGCGCTGTCTCCGGATGCCAACGCCGAGTCTCAAGATGGGGTATCTCCTGCGCCGTCTCCCACTAGAAACTACGTTTGCCAATTTACAACGAAGGCGGGATGATGCTCGGAAAATAACCTTGCAGGCCAGGCACTCGGGGGTCCCGAGGCTAAGGGTGGGGTCTCGGCACGGAGACACTCGATTGCACTAAACGAGTCTTCGCCGGAGCCAGGGCCAAACAGCGGCGTCTTTGAAGCGGACGAGAAGTCTGGCTCTCAATATCAATATCAAATCATCAATGCCCGAAATGAGGTGAGAACCCACCTTTTATAGTGGCTAAACTCCCTCCAAAACCTTGGTAAATATTCACTCCTCGCCAGCACCAACGCGAGTTAACCTTGGGTCGGCGTGGGGCCTCCCCCTCCGCCACATGTGGACCCCCTAGGCCCCCTCTCTAAGTTATAACGTCAATCAACTAGGAAAAACACTTTATTTTTATAAAGTGAGGTGGCTAAGGTGAGGTGACCCTCTTATTTCTCACTTTATTTATTACTTCTAGCTAAACGTGACAAAATAAACAAAAATGAAATATTCCAATTAGCAAAGCTAATTGGGAATACACTGCACATAGGCGACCTTGCCTGCGTTGTGCGGCTGCTGTTGCTCCTACTTCTGCGCTACCTTTGGGCTGTTTGCTCTGCATCTCTTGTTGATTCTAGACAGGATTAGACCATCCCCTTTGTCTAAACTCCCCTCTCTACGAGTGAAACACTTCGAGAATTCTTAGCAAACCCTGCCCTAGAATCTCGAGAAGCTTAGCTTCAATGCTTTGCCTTTGTGTGTCTTTACAAATGACCCCTGACCTTTCCTTTATACTTTTCTTGTTGGGAAACCAACGGCCCAACGGCCATGATCGGATTTCAAATCAATGGCTAAGATTAAAAGAAAACTTGATCCATGTGACTTAAAACCGATTTCATCACATGTTGAATTTAATTAACTTTAATTATTTAATTTACCGAAGTTTAGACTTAGGAAATACATTAAAATAATTAATTAAATAAATATCTCCCAAACCAGGATATGAAATTTCCCAAATCCCTTTATGGGTCTTGTAGATCATGTGTACTCTAGTCCCTCCACAAATTTTGGGAACTAGAGCACATGCAGTGCTACCCCCACTACTCAAAATCTCAACACTCCCTCTTAGCAGTGTGTTCTAGGCTTCTAGCAATACATCACACCATGTATCACAAGATTTAGAAGACCTTAGTTTCTATGTTGTTGATCTTGGACCTCTTTGCTTCCCTTCAACCTTTTGCACGAATTCTTTGCCATTTTTGTCTGCTACCTATGACGCTATCACGCCATTGCCACATTTGTCACTGCCGGCTCCCTGTGATGCAAAATTGTGCTGCCCATATGTTGCCATTGCTAATTGTTGCTATGACAGGTTGTTGAGAGAAACAAATCTCCTACCAATTAAAACGGACAAGTGATTGGGTTACAACCTCATCATTAAGCTCATGGACATGATGTTTGTGATATCATATGGAGAATGATGCATAGTTATAGCTGCTGCCTTTGATGAAGTCACATAGGCCCATAAATATTGATCTCTACATTGTTGTTGCCTTTGCCTTACTTGTCTTCACAGAAGCCTCCCATTGTTGCTTGGCTACGCTCGCATTGCGAAGTCACATACGACCCCTACGCTATTGTTGCCTCTACGTTTTTGTTGCATACTGCCTTTGCGCGCTCCTTCCGACCTTCGGATCTACCTACGCTTCATCCCAGTGATCCTTGTCCTCTTGTCTTAGGAGCTCCGAAAGTAGCTCGGATGTGATCAAAAGAGATGCATTGCTCAAGGATCCCGTCGTCGATGCCGCCATTTGTCTACGGATCCATGTCGCTCCACTATCGTGGTTCATGAGCGCTCATGGTTGTATCATCTTTTGACCCATCATCCGCCACAACAACCTTGGAAGAAGAAGCTTCCTTGTCCTTTTCCTATTACCGAGGGACAATTCTTTAGCGAAATGTTCTAGTTCGCCACCTTTGGAAGCACTTGATCTTTGATAGACACTTCTTCTTCTTTCCTGTTACCTCTTTGATGCCAAAGTGCATCTTCTTCATCTTCCTTCTTCACCTTACTCGATCCCGTGTTGTCTTGCTTCTTGGTGATTCTGCGAAGTTCTTCTTGATGCATGATTGCCCACAAAAGGCCCCCATCCCCCGGTCGGGAAGGTCCGCTACGCAAGAGACTTTGGACAAAGGTTTCCCACTCATATGTGAGCGCATTGAGAGCAATCGACCATCTGTCCTCCCCCTCTACACAAGTGGCCGGTCAGGCGGTCTCTGATCGTGGCCAATACGAAGAGAAATGTTCCATGTCTTCCCCCTTGGTCATCTTGAATAGCGCATCTAAGTCTCCCGAAGCATCTTCCAACGGACGGACTTTCCCTCATATAGGGATGTTAAGGCCTTCCACATCTCATTAGTTGTTTTCTTCTCGGCTATATGTGGGACAATATGGTCCTTAATTCCATCCATTATCAACCACTTGGCATGTCTAGCGACTTCATTATGCTTCCTTAGGAGATGCGCATCGGTCGACGTGGCCAAGACTTATTCACATGGTCCCTTAGATGATATGCCTCTAGGACTATCGGGATTCTAGCCTTCAGAAGGCGAAAGTTGGATAGGCCATCCAATATGCCACGATCACGCGAGTCCATGAGGAGCCATCTACTCGAAAATTTGTCGAAGCTCCTTTTCATTACTATAGATTTGGATCTAAGGTCCTTGGCAAAACGGGCACCTTAAGTTGCTCCCTCTAACAATTGATTTCCCTTCTTGGAAATACGCAAGATCAAACAATGATTCGACTCTCTTCAATCCTCTAATCAATCTACAAGTTTCTTTGGCTAGAAACTCTGCGAGAAACTTATCTCCTCCACCTACTGCTCTTTGTCACTAGTGCTTAGGCTAAAAATGCGAAAACTTCAAAAATTTAACCCCACAATGACACCTTCTAAAGTTACACGAGCGTTGCTTTAGGCACTTGGATATGACGGCTTTAGGTCTGCGTCACCACGCCATCTGGCATTAACTCTTGCTCTCTACAGCTAGTTGTGTGGAATCGCCCATTCTGTAGCTACGCATTTCTGCTACTTTACTGCTGACAAGATCCTTCGGACGCCTACTTGGTGACCCTCCTAGATCTCGATTGTTACGATACCATGTGAAAATTTACAAGATATTGCTTGTACGAGGAAATCTCTTGTTAAATACGGATTGTGTCCTCACTACTTAATTATGTTATTAAGCTGAAAATTCAAATTAATATCGAAGAAAAACCTTATAACAGAGACTTTCTCGAATTGGATCTAGGAAAATGTACATGCACACATAAACAAAGTGACACAATGATTTTACGGACAATAGTCCCCTAGAAAAACCCAATGCGGGAAAACCGATCTGCGGCTGTTGGAGAGTTTTATTATTGGAGGTGTTTAAGATACGACAAATGCGGGTTCCGGATACGGAAAACCCAACGAAAGAAAATATGGATACGCAACTCATCAAGCGTGAAGCCAAAATATTGGTGAGTCCACACCCTCAAACGAGATTTATGGGACTCAATGATCTGAGCCCTAGAAACCCCTCGTGTTGCCCACCGCGCCCGGCCTCTACGGCCAACGCTGGGCCGGCCTAGAAGGGCTACGTGACCCCCGAGACTAGGTGAGCGGGTCCTATGCGCACGAGGATCTTTGTGCCTTTCGGGTCTCCGGCTACTAACGACGCCCCACAGGGTGGCCCGCCGGCTTTGTGTGGGCGGGGCGCCTTTGCGTTGCCCGGCTACGCCCTCTCTAATGCTCTTGCTCCTACTTCTCTGCATTGTCTGCGGAAGTTGCTCTCTGTCTCTTACGATCTAGACACGGGATTAGACCATCCCTTACGTCTAAACTCCCCTCTGCGCAATTTGAAACATAGAATTCTTAGCAAGCTGTGACCTAGAATCTCGGCTTAGCTCCGGTGCTGCTGCCTCTGGACGCCCACAAATGACCCCAAGCCTTTCCTTTATACTTTTCTCGTTTGGAAATCGACGACCATGATTGAATCTTGAATCGATAGCTGAATTAAAAAGAAACGATGCATGTGAATTAAGACAATTTCATCACATATTTAATTTAATTAACTTTAACTATTTAATTTTCTAAGTTTAGACTTAGGAAATACATTGAAATAATTAATTAATTAAATATCTCCCAAACGGATAGAAATTTCCCAAATCCCTTCTGGGTCTTGTAGATCATGTGTGTACTAGTCCCTCCACAAATTTTGGAGCTAGAGCACATCAGATGCTACCCCAACTGTCAAATCTCAGCAGCCCCGGAAACCTCACTTGACTGTGTATTAAAAAAAATTTCTCCACATAACATATACTTTGAACTTTGAATATAATGCAATTCGGACTTTGGGAAACATATAACCCGACCTTTGAATATAATACCCAATCCGGACTTTTGACTTGGTCCACGAGAGGGCACGTAGCGACTCACAGTTTGCACCACGTGTCTGCCCTCTATTTGGACTATCCCAGCCATATAATAACAAAAAAATTGCACCTCCATATATAATTTCGACCTCGGGATAACATAAAAAATTTCACCTTGACCCAAAATTTCTAACAAATCTGCAATGACACTTGTCACGGTGTCATTGGGCGAAAAATAATGAGAATATTCCTAGAAACATCCTTTTCTTTGCGACTATGATAACATTTTTCTACTTTTTGCAATTTTTTTGGCATTTTAGGAAAAACGAACAACGAGCTCTATCTTTCTCATGCGGTCGGTTTTCGATGAAATAAATTATGTCGGATTCCCAACAACGAGCTCTTCCCTACCGTTAGGTTTCCAATCGATTTTGAGCACTTCCATTTTTGAGCTTTACACTAGACAAAGACACTGCCATTCCTCGAAAACAGCATTTGAGAGCTAACGCACCAATTTTGTACGTTGGGGCAACGACCCTATAGTCGACGGTGATGTCGGACCTCACGAAGTTTGGTGAGGAAGGGGTCTGGTGTGCTCCCCCCTTCTACATACGAATACAACTCAACTTCTCCTCCAAATACATCTTTCGACGCCTCGGAGAGATCCCTGGTATAGTGGGCGAGCATCCCATACGCGGCAGTAACAACGCCGGCTATGTGTGATACTACATGATCTCGAACCCCATCAAGAATCAATCTCTTCGCCTTTGCCATCTCCCTTCTTGTGTGTTTGAGTTGATTTGGATACGTAGGTACAACTACCACGTTATCGATGTATGCCTTGAGATCGTACTCATCTAAAAGGAAGCGACCTGTTGAACCTTCGTCCGATTGATCTGATCTCTCGGCCACTGTTGATACTATCTCGGTGAAATATAGTCGAAATCCTCCTCTTCTCCTCTACCGGTTGTTATTAGGCTCTACGCACTCCTATTTGAGTGAGTAAACCTACTCACAACAATTGCTTCTACCGCAATAAGAAATTGAACTTCGAAGTTAGAAGTCCCCTAAGGAAAGATTTCCCTCGGTGTGTGCTCTTACTTTCTCCTGGCGTTATTTTAAAAAAGCAGGGTTGTTGGAAAATATTGCATCCGGCTAAAAATTTGCTGCGGGGAAAAATATTGTTGCTCCCTCTACCTGCAGTAATCTTCGATGCGGGAAAACTAATTTCTCTGTCGCTCTCTCGGAGAAATAGATTTTCCTCAAAAAATGACCCTCCTGGCTAAAAGGATTGTGTTGCCTTTGGGGTTTCAAACATTTCTTACATAGTGCTATGAAGCTCCTCTTCCTTTCTCAGGCGAGCTCTCCCGGTTTTCTATCGCGCTGCGATACCATGCGAGAATTTGGTAACCCCGAATCCCTACTAACGACAACAAATATTGTTTCTTCTGTTGTTAAATAAATTGTTCAGGTATTTACGCTGCGCTACGGAAAATATAGAAACAAATACACGCTGACCTTCACGAAACAAATACGTGGAAGAAGAATAAACGGCGAAAGAATAGATGCACACAAACGATATGACCTTTATTATTTTTGGACTAAGCCCCAGAAAAACTGACTCGGGAAAACCGGTGCGGCAGGCGAGGGTTTTGATATTATGTAGTAGTAAATTTGAGTACAACCTATGGATGCTTAATCTACCAATCAAAGCGAGGAGAAATGACTAGCAATAAAAACTAGGGAGAAATTTTCTCACTCCACACGCGATACGACAACGACCTTAGCTTGATTTGAGTTTGCTCCTTGCTCCTCTACGCAGTCAACTGCGTCGGTGTATGCGATTGCTATGTCTCACAGCTTGGAACGGTGTCTCCTCTTGTTGTCTGCGGTATTGTTTGGAAAGGCGGATTCTCTTAGCCTGCGGGCCCTCTACCCGACACGGCTCCGAGTTTCTCCTCATCCCCAACAAAAATAGAATCTCTTCACAAATATTTGTGTTGCCTCTCTATGGAAATCAACACTCTGCGCAATGTACTCGCCGGAATTGGAAAAGCTTCTTCCGGCCTCACTATCTCTGCCCCTCTCTCCTTTGCTTCGACTTGTGACTCGCCTTCGACGGTCGCAGCTACTACTCTGGGGCGATTTCCCAACAAACTGAGATACTTAAGCGATTTTTGTGTCTTCTCTAAGCCCATCGAGTTCTTCTTATAATCTTTCGTTGAGACTTCAACGGCCACAATTAAATCTTAATCGATGGCTAGGATTAACTTAGAAACCGATCCATGCACTTTTCTAGAACATTCTCACCATGACTTAATTAATTATGTTTCATTAGTCATATTTCTTAAGTTTAGACTTAGAGGAAAATATTAAAAGTGACTAATTAATTTAATTAAGTCGTTTTTCTAGGTGGAATTTCCAAAAATGATTTCTAGGGATTGGAGAAGACATGTATTCTAGCCACTACGCACATCTCGTGGCTAGAACACATCCAATGCTACAAAAACTAGTAGGGTGATCATAAGACACCACAAAAACATGTTGCCCCATGCGCTTGGTGTTTGATATGTGCGAGGTAACGGATGCTGCGGTACCAAGAGACTATTGGTATTTGCATGGCCTCTTGTTCGGTAACCATGCACTTATACTGCGAGATCATGTCCCAATTGGAGCCGGACATTACCCACCACCTATGGGTTGTGTATAGGAAAAATATTTTGTCCTAGATGGTCCTCAGCAGGCAACCACCGGCCACCGAGATAACTCAGTGTGCCATTGTCTTTGCCACTGAACCCGGCCATGTGGACCCTCGACCACTTCCCATGAATGTATGTTTGAAGGTCGCCTCCAGGCCCCAAAAGTATGGCTTTTCATTGGTAGAGTTGAGTAGTTTTCCTTAATTGTCATGGGCACTTTTGGGCATGGATTGGTGGGGGGTATTCGGTGGAAAGAGTGGATTAGGTTCGTATCCTTAGTTCCACTGCCCCGATTCTGTGGTTAACATTGTATCCCTAGTCCGTGGGATCTCCTACTAGCCATTTGCTTTAGGGTTGGAACTACATGGGGAAATCTCGATTTTTTGGTTCCCGTGGTTCCGCTTCCGGTGCCACATACATCACTCCTCTTCCACTCATTTTAAACCCATTCATCTATGTTCATACAGGATCCACATGTGGCCACTAGGCCCACATAGGGTTAGCCTCCCCCTCCCCTTGTCCAAACCTTAGGTGGACACGGAACGATGCCCCCGAGTTGATGCGGCTATAAAGAAAAGAAAAGCCATAATTTGGCCACTCTCACCGGGGAAATGTGCCGCAAAATGAAAAAGATGGTCGGGACATACAAATTTAGCACGTGGGCAAAATCTGAGCTCACCCCTTATCCATGGCCATCACCACAGGCTCCCTGGGCCCTAGATGAGCCCCCTCCGGTGCTAAAGAACCCATGATTGTCCCAACCCACAGTGAGACGGTGTTGCCCCACCTTGGGGGCTATCCTTTGCTATATATTACACATCATGCTCTCATCCCCTAGATCCCCATGCGGTTATGAAAGAAAAATAAATGAAAGGAAAAAGGCATGTGCGAGAAGGGTGGAAAAACAAAGGTCGAGGGGTAACTCATGTACCACGATTTTCCCTCCTATACTCACATGCCAAGTGTGGGCTTCCCTCATTATAGCTACCCTTGTACCGTAACATGTGAGTACGGATGATTCCCACTGATCCTCACTTCGCTCCATTATTATATCATTTGCCACCTACCATTTGAAGGATGTACCATAGACATGTCACCACTCTGGGGGTTAAAACCACCAAATAGGGTCCTTGGTTAACCCCCTATTGAGCTTACGGACACTTGTAGATGCCAAGACCCCGCTGGAAGGGCATGCCACCATGAGTGCCCCATTGGTTCCATGACTTATGAGTTATTTTATAAGTTATTCCTACAATATTTGTTTATGTTGGAGTGCAAGGGGAACGCATTGGATCTTATGCGAGAGGATTGCGGGTTGGTTTCCATTAGGGCTTGGTCTCCCTATACGGGATCCTGAGCACTCCAAGAGGGCCACATCGACACTTGTAGGGTGAGAAGCGTTGAAGTCATTAGCCTCCACCATAGCCAAGATACTTTATGGATCCCCGGCGAGCGCTAGTCGATTGCTCGTGTTCCCCATTTTGGATGAGGAAGATGCACCTGGTTCATCATGCCCGATCGGCTCCCGAGTTGCAACATACACTTGGCAAATGTTCAAAGATCCGGAGGATTGTCCCCCGCTACGGAGAGGGAGGGTTATGTCATCATTCTAGCCCTTATTAATGGTCTCTGAGCATTTTTGATCCACTTAGAGACCCATGAGGTTACCCTTGTGCCCCCACACCCACTTGGGAGCACCACGGGTTCTTGCTTGGAAAGCAAGGGGCCAATCCCTTGTCCACTATCTTGGGAGTGTTTTTGTCATGGCACCCCTTGGACTTCATTAGGCCTCTTCAAAGGCCCAACAACTCATTTATCGATCATTTGACCCTCTTGAGATGCTTATTCATGTATTCTTGAGCTATTTGGTGGGCTTGTAATTTGTTATGCACATTATTTTATTTTAGGGGCTCAATTAGGCCAAGTTAGCCAAATCGAACTCATTAGACATTGTATAAATAGATGAGGAGGTCATTCATTCGCTCATCATCACTTGCATTTAGGTTCTTATCCTTTGTGAGATTTTCGCTATCCCTTTTGGAGGAGAGTTTTTGGATGTAATTGATGAATTTTGATGTTGGATATCTCTCTCATCTTGGAGCTTCATTATTGGCATAATTTTGGTGATTGGATATACTCTTTGCACATGTAAGTAATATTTTCATTTATATTCTTGTTATTGCTTTAATACATTAATGTTGTTGGGACTTTCACTATATGCTTTTCTTATGTGAAATTGTGGAAATTTAGTCTTTGTAGCGTTACATCATCTCATGTATCATGTGTGAAAGGGTGAATGTTTTATCTTGGTAAGTAATCAGTCTTGGAATTGAAGTATAAACTCTTTTATTGATTTGCTCTCACGACCTAATTTCCATGCGAAGTTCTCCAAGGAGGCTCCTTGATTGGGTGTAGTTCCTATAAATCACAAATTTCATCTTGACTCTATCTTCCCCAAATATTGAGCAGCGGCGTTATTACAGTGATCATTTTCAAAGAAATTCCTCACCTCCTCTCTTTCTAGGTCTAGCCTCCATAGGTCACCTAGGGAACCACTTTTCTCATGATTTATGCATCAAAAGAATTCGATATCTTACAAGTGCATTGGTGTGTCCTCCTAGAAACCCTCCAAATTTGAAGCAATTCCAACGGTGGGATCTTCATATATTTCAAGCCTAGCTCGAAGATTGATCCTTGCCCTTGGTTTCCCATTGGCTAGTAACCTCATTAGGATCACAACATTAACTTATTATGAGAAGATTTTTTCTTTGATCCTCTTCCCTTCCCTAATTAGGCCAAGTACATCCTTGGTTGATCAACTCCATATCCTTGACCTAACTCCAATTTCACAAAGATCATTCAAAAGCCAAGCCTCACGCAAGGCCTTCCACGAGACTAGGGGTTTCCTTGATCGGTTGTGTTTTCAAGCCTAACCTAAAATTCCTCTAGCCCTTCGGAGGAGTCCATCACCTTGCTTCCAAAGCAAAGCAACCATACAATTGAGTCTCTCTTGTGAATAGGCCTTAGGAATCACCTCTCATCTCTACATCGATCCATTCATTTTGTGATTCCTCACACAACAAGCCTCCTCCCATCGGTGAAAGTCGCAGTAAAGAGCAAGGAATCTTATGATGAGGTGATAGCATAGTTTTAAAACCGGAACCGGTGGACTAACGAACAGTTTTTAACTGGAACCGATCTAACTTGGGAGCGGTCGGTTAACGATGAACCGGTTTAAAAAAAAATACATTTAAATAATTATTTTTTTAATAAAAAAAACTATTTTTAAGATTTGCAACCATGATTCCAAGCCAATAGAGACAAAATATGCAAATTTTGCTCATTTATATACCATGCAAAGGTGAATATATCAAAATGGCACCGAGTGCAATACATATCATCGAAAAATACATAAGAAATGAGGCTCCAAATGGACCATAAAGTCCAAAAACAATGCTACAAGCTATGAGGCCATTGGCCTAATACAAGACTACACATGAATGATGATCAATCATCAAATTCATCACCGCTACTAGACACAGGATCAACATCGGCTGTTGCATAGACATCATCTGGATCAGAGTCTGAGGATGCCTCAGCCTCAGGCTCATCTGCAACCTCAGTACCTCTGCCACCAATAACAATAGAAGTGGACCTAATGGAAGCACGAGTTGCTCGAGGTGCATGACTAGTGTCGACCATTGGTTGTTTTCCTTTGCTTGATGCAGCGACCAATCCTGGGTCTGCGTCTGATGGTGTCACCAAATCTGCTTCAAATTCACCCCTCGCTACTGCTGCATCAAAATCAAAATCAGCCTCAAACACTGGATCTTCAGTCTCCTCCACCCATTCTGATGTTGGATCAATATCATCCAACACAATGGGATCTAGATCAGGTGTTTTGCTCATTAGTTGGTTTCGCCTCAAGCGAAGGTTGTATTGCACAAACACAAGATCATTTAACCGTTTCTGTTCCAAACGGTTTCTCTTCTTTGTGTGTATGCGCTCAAAAACAGACCAATTGCGCTCACAACCTGAAGCGCTGCAAGTTTCGCTGAGGATTCTAATTGCAAACCTTTGCAATTGAGGACATTGGTCGCCAAATGACTCCCACCAATGTGCTGCAAATAAAAAGACATTCATTAGTAACATGGTTCATTTCATTACTTATTTACAAACAATTTAACATGAAAAGAAAAACAAATTGGAATTGCTAAACTGGTTGATCCACATCTCTTGCCATTTTTGCCAAGTTCTTTCCAAAGGTACCAGCTGCCATACTGAAAAGAGTAAGTTGTTGATGTGTTTCCAGAAGGTCTGCACAGTTAGGGATCATGCGCTCCAAGCAATCAATCAATCCAGATCTGACCTCCCCATCCTGCTGATCTCCTAGCCGAGCTCTATAATGATACTTTGGGTTCAAATAATACCCAGCTGCATGTATAGGACGATGGAGTTGATTGTTCCATCTGTTATCAATGATCTCCCATATCCGGCCATATTTAGCTAACCTGTCCCTGTAAGCTGCCCGTATCTGCTCCTTGGCCTGATCCAAGCCTCATAAATGTATCCCATTGCCATCCTTTCCCCATCCACCATCCTTAGCACCTTAACAAGGGGCTCAGTAATTTTTACCAACTCTGAAGACCTTTTCCAAAAATAACTGTCAAAGACTTTCTTTTTGGTGTCTTTTCCATCTTGTCTACGAGCCCACCGGGATTCAGTCCAATCATCAGAAGAAAACATTTTCTGCAGGTTTTTCTGTTGAGAATTGAGACATTGCAACATGAGGAAGTGAGTTGCAAATCTCGTAATGGTAGGCCTAACAAGCTCTTTGCCCCCTGTGTTTTTCCTCATTAGGCTCAATACCCATGAGTGGTTGTAAATGTATTTTGTAATGCACTTGCCATGCTCTACAGTGCTTTTTACCCATTCCAGTTTGCCTATGTCCTCAAGCATGAAGTCTATGCAATGTGCAGCACATGGAGTCCAAAATATGGTACTATACTTGGACTCAAGCATCTTTCCAACAAGAACATAGTTTGAGGCATTATCTGTGATGACCTGCACAACGTTCTGCTCTCCCACTTCCTGAATAATCTCATCCAAAAGCTCAAATAGAAGGGTTCCATCCTTCACCTTATCAGATGCATCAACCGATCTCAAAAACATTGTTCCTCGAGGGCAAGCAACAAGGAAGTTAATGATAGTGCGGTTCCTTCCATCAGTCCATCCATCTGACATGATGGAACAACCTGTTTTGAGCCATGACTCTTTATATTCAGCCAAATACTCATCAATACTAGAAATCTCTTGTTGCAAAAGAGCTCCCTTTAACTCATGTGCAGTAGGGCCTTTGAAGCCCTTTCCTGCAACAAAAACAGAGTCCCACATAGCTTGGTAATAAACTGAGTTAGCAGCATTAAATGGGATATCTGAATCATACCACCATCTAGCAATGTACTGATGAGAAGCTTCTTTGCATTGTTTTTTCCAATGTTGATCCAAAGTGGGTTGACGACTTGGAGTTGGCTGGGACATGGAGGCAGTGGCACTAGCAGGGGTTGTGGGATTAGCATTAGACGAGAAATAACTCATGAGGTTGGGTCTCTTTGTTGGGTTTGATCTTTTGGCAACAGGAGGAACAAACTGAAAGGGGTTATTGGTGGAAGGGATAGAAGAGGAGTCTTGAATATCATACTCATCATTTTCATACCCACTCTCTCTCATCATTTCTACTATTTCCCTCTTCCTTGCAATTTCATCTTGGATGGCCTTCTCCCTAGCCTTAGTCTCCTCAAACTTTTCAAGCTTGGCAAGGTATTCTGCCCTAATCGGACCTAACACCGCATTAGGTGCATCACATGGCGTTACATTGCCTCTTATCCCAGCCAAGTGATGTTTCAATCTAAGAATACCCCCACCTCCAATACATTTTCGACAAAGTTTGCATACCATCTTTCCATCAATCACATCACAATGGACCCATGCACTGTCCTTGGCTTTTGGAACCATCTTGACTTGAAATAATTAAAATTTGGAAATAAATCTGCCATTTAAAAAAAATTGCAGCTAAGATAAATGGACAACTAAGGCTAAATTTACAAAACAAAATGCACATTCAAACATACAAAATTTGATAGCACAAGACTAGAGATTTTAGAGCAATAAAATAGCTAAACACATGAGAAAATAAATACATGAACAACAATGAAATGAAGGATTTTTCAAGTGCAAATTCTTACCTGGCAATGCAAACTAGCCTCCTTAGTGTCCTCCTGAAGATGCCAATGCTATTGACAGCTCCAAACTATCTCCAAGATAACTCCAACTCCAACTCCAAGTCTCCAAGATCATTGCTCCGGCAAACACTCAACACTCTCCAAGCTCTCAATCAAACTCACAAACAGCAAATGAGTTGGTGTGAGACAAAGGAGAGGCTGCTCCTCCTTATAAAAGATTGGGGAGGGTGTTTTTGGAGGGAAACAACCCTCCCATTGGCTCCAAATCAGCCCTAAAACATCACTGCCGCCGGAAATGTGGGGCCGCAGATTAGTTAGCAATAAACCGGCCGGTTAGGTCCGGTTTTTGTTAAAAAATGGCAGTCTATAAAGAGCAAGGAATCTTAGCTGAGGTGATAGTGGGTTATCGCTTGATTGTTGCCCTCGACTTAGTAGTTTCCCTATAGGATGCCCTCCTAGGACCCCTGCTAGTTTGAGCAGTAACAAGTATTAAAGCAAATGCCTTGAAGAAATCCCCACATTGAAGAATTAGCTTCTAAGGTTCCCTCTTGGTGTGATGGCTAGGGCATCAAATTTCCAGAGATTCCACTATAGGAAATCCACCAAAACTTGAGGATCACTAGAGGAAACACTAAGGAAGAGTTATGTCTGAACCAAATTCAAAACGCATTCCTCTAATGGATTTTGAACCAAGCCCTATAGAGCCCTCCTTATCCTTAAAGGGATGAGGAAAAGAAGGTGAGAAGGATGTTAGTTTTTGTAGCATCGGACAACTGTTCTAGTCTCAATTTGTGTCTCAAAGACTAAGGAACACAAATCTTCAAAACCCAGAAAAGGATTTGCGAGATAAGCTTATGAAACGCCTTAATTAAATTAATTTGCCATCATTTAAATTTTGCCCAGAGACTCCCTCTGAAGTTGCAAAATTTCTTCCTCGTTACTGAGCCACTGACTTGATCTTCAACACCGCTCTGATACCATGTGAAATTTTCACTATTGCAGCGAATTCAAAATTATTTTTCTAACTGAATATTATTATGTGCAGTGCGTTGTTATTACGACAAACAACGAATAAAATCACTACTGCAATTTTGCACCAAAATAAAATATGTTGCAAAAGTAAAACTAGAACTGAGAAAATAATGCACACACAACAAAAATTACATTTATTTTTGGACAGAAGTCCACGAAAAAACCCAATGTCAAAAAATTGGTGCAGTAGATGAGAATTTATTTTATTATATCTAGCAACAACTTCTGAGTATAATATCTCGATGCCAATTTTGCAATCCTTCAACAAGATAAACTGGCCAAAAATAATAGTGGAAGAATTTGTCTTACCCAACAATGATCCTAGCTCCGAAACTGGCTCAAACTGGGCCACTTGAAAGTTCTTGCATTGGCCTCTGCGCTACCCCTGCATAGGCCAAACTTGCACAACCTATGGAAGTGATCGGATGTTGTCATTCTGCCCAACTCAACCTCTGAAGATGACTCACTTGGCCGTCTGGAAATTTTCCCGACCACCGACAACTAAATCAACCCTCTCTTTGGCTAAATTGAACTACCCTCTAAAGTTGCCTTCGCAACCACTTTGAGGAATAACTCGACCCTCTTGTTGTTAACTCCCTAGCATTAGAAATTTGCCGGAAATCATTCTCTTTGCTCCCTCTCACTCATGCATCCCTTATGGCTCAAACTCTTTTTCCTACACTAAATCTCAGCAACTGGATAGCTCGATTTGCCAAGAAACTCGCTCTCATGTTGTGTCTATGGTGTGTCTATCTCTAGCCCCATCGTCCTACTCTTATAATCTTTCGTTGGTGAACCAACAACTATGATTAGATCTCCATCAACGACTAAGATCATCTCAAATTCAATCTATGTGAGTTTCTAGATGCTTCTCACCTTTCCTTAATTAATTCCTAATAATTAACTAGTTTTCCTAAGTTAGACTTCGGAAAAATTTAAATGATGGCTAATTAATGTAAATAAGGTGTTTTGCAAGCTTATCTCGTGAAACCTTTTCCAAGTTTTGAAGATCTCGTGTTCTTAGCATTTCTGACACAAATCGAGACTAGAAAACTTGTTCGTTGCTACAAAAACTAGCACAACTATCCACCCAAAATAAATAGGATTTCCTAGTTGTGATCTCGTAATAATAACCTCTTAATTTCAAAATTCTTTATAAGCCTCAAAAAATGAAGATAAATTCGAGCACATTTAACTTTATCAACTTCATAAGCCCTTTCTCACAATGCAATGTTGCATGGGGACGCATCTCCCCCCCCCCAAATAAATCATGTGTTCCCGACATTCCAGCATAACAAGGACATTTAGACAGGTTGGGAACATCCTCGACTCTACGAGGACGCCAATGGGGACTTGGGGTCTGTTAGTGCTCAAACTAGCAGGGGTCCAAAGTGGGGATCCTACAGAGCAACTACTAGGTCAAGGGGCAACAATGGAGCGATAGGCCATTGTCACCACAACTAAGGCTCCCTACTCTTTACGAATTTTCACCGATGGGAGTGGACCAGGTATAATGGGAATCACAATAATTAGTATGTCCATGAGAGGAATACAAGGTGATTCCAATGGCCTATTCACAAGAGGGGCTAAATGTATGGCTTTCTTGCTTGAGAAGCAATGTGTAAGGCTCTCTAGGAAGGGCCAAGGGGATTTTAAGGGCTAGGGTTTGAGGATAAGACGTGTAAAGGAGATACCTAGTCCTAAAAATCCTAGGGAAAACTTGGCTTCCAAGTGGTCTTTGTGAAATTGGCTTCAATAAGTTATGGAACCATAAGGGACTAAGTGGCCCTAAAATTAGGTCAAGGTTATGGAGTCAATCACCCAAAGAGGGCCTTGACCTAATTAGGCAGGAGAAGAGGATCAAAGGACAAATTTTCTTTGTGGTTTAAATTCAATGATCCTAATGAGAACACTAGCCAAGGGAAAACTAGGGAAAGAAATGATCCTCAAGCTAGGGCTTGCTATATCTCGAGATCCGACCGTTGGATTTGCTTCAACCTTGGGGGACCTCTAGAGAAAACTTCAGCGCGGTTTTGGACCAAAAATCTAAGTGTTTGGATGGCTAGATTGTGAGATAATTGATGCCCTAAGTGACCTATGTAGGTTAGGCCTATAAAAGGAGGAAGGTGAAAAGAATAAGTGTTGAAAATGATCACCAATTGAGGATTAGTACCTTGTCCTTTGGGAGAGACGGAGCCAAGGAGAATTTATGGGTTGGGAAGAATTCACCCAATCAAGGAGGCCTTCAACAACTTCACATAGTATTTAGAGCATAAGAACAACTACTACAAGGACTTTATACACTGGTTTACAATAAATGATGACTTATCGAGATGTATTTAACATAAATTATCTCTAAGAACATTCAACCATTCATACATGGCCAATGACATGATGCAACGCTACAAAAGATCAAAAGAGAAACATGCATGTGACAAAAATAAATAACAAGAATAGCATTAAAAGAGCACTTACATGTAAGAAAAGTGTATATCCAATCACCAAGATATGCCAATAGAGAAGCTCAGTGACAAAATGAAAGAGATCCAAAAAAATGATCACCAATTGAGGATTAGTACCTTGTCCTTTGGGAGAGACGGAGCCAAGGAGAATTTATGGGTTGGGAAGAATTCACCCAATCAAGGAGGCCTTCAACAACTTCACATAGTATTTAGAGCATAAGAACAACTACTACAAGGACTTTATACACTGGTTTACAATAAATGATGACTTATCGAGATGTATTTAACATAAATTATCTCTAAGAACATTCAACCATTCATACATGGCCAATGACATGATGCAACGCTACAAAAGATCAAAAGAGAAACATGCATGTGACAAAAATAAATAACAAGAATAGCATTAAAAGAGCACTTACATGTAAGAAAAGTGTATATCCAATCACCAAGATATGCCAATAGAGAAGCTCAGTGACAAAATGAAAGAGATCCAAACATCAAAATTCATCCATTTATCCAAACTCGTCCTCCAAAAAGGATAGTGGAATTCTCACAAGAGGAGATAACCCAATCCAAGTGATGATGATGAAAAATGAATCATCTCACTTCTATTCATACACTCTCTAATGAATTAGATTTAGCTAAATTGGCCTAATTCAACCCCTAAAATAAAATAATGTGCATAATAACAATACTTTTGGTGACAAGCCCACTAAACAGCTCAATAATACATGAAAAAGTCTTTCAAGAGGGTTGAATGATCAATAAAGTGAGTTGTTGGGCCTTTGAGGAGGCCTAATGTAGTCTAAGGGGTGCCATGATGTGGAAATGGACTCCTAACATAGTGGACAAGTGGTTGGCCCCTTGTTTTTCAAGCAAGAACATATGGTGCTCCCAAGTGTGTGTGGGGCACAAGGGAAATTTCATGGATCTCCAAGTGGATTGGAAGTGCCTATAAACCATCTGTAAGGGCTAGAATGATGACATAAGCCCTCCCTCTGCAGCGGGGGACAATCCTCTGGATCCTGGAATATCTGACAAGTGTATGATGCAATTGCGGAGCCAGCTGGGCATGGTGAACAAGGTGCATCATCCTCATCCAAAAGGTGGAACATGAGCAATCCATGACCACTGTTGGGGATCCATGAAGTAATCTCTGCTATGTTGGAGGCCCATGGCTCTTAACACTCACCCTGCAAGTGCCAATGTGGCCCTCTTGGAGGGCTAGGACCCCATATAGGGAGACCAAGCCCCAAATGGAGACCCACCTGCAATCATGCATAAGATCGAATGCATCCCCTATCCCTCCAATATAACAAGCCATCAAAATAATCAAGTAAAATAACTTATAAGTCATGGAACCAATGGGGCACTTCATAGTCGCATGCCCTTCCATGGGCTTTGGCATGTACAAGTGTCTTCAAGCACAATAGGGGGTTAACCAAGGACCCTATTAGGTGGTTTCAACCTCTAAAGGGGGTGACATGTCCATGGTACATCCTTCAACTGGTAGGTAGAAAATGATATAATAATGGAATGGAGTGGGGATCAGAGAAATCATCTGGACCACATGTCAAGGTGCAAGGGTAGCTACAATAAGGGAAGCCCACACCTAGGTATATTAGTGTAGGAATTGTTGTACATGAGTTACTTCGGCCTTTGTCTTTCCACCCTTCTTCATATGCCCTTTTCCTTCTATTGACTTTTCTTTATCATTGATCGGAGCTCCAAGGGATGAGAGTGTGATGTGTAATATGTAGCAGTGGATACCCCCCTTAAGGTGGGGAAGCTCATCGCTCACTAGAGGTTGGGACAATCATGGGTTCCTTAATGATGGAGGGGGCTCATCTAGGGCCCATAGGAACTAGGGTCATGGCCATGGATAAAAGGCAGAGCTCATGTTTGGCTTTTGCCCACGTGCTAAATTTGTATGTCTCGATCATCTTTTGCATTTTCTGGTACATTTCCTGTTGAGAGTGGCCAAATTATGCTTTTTCTTTTCTTTTTAGCTGCATCAACCTCCTGGGCATCATTCCAGGCCTGACCCAAGGTGTGGATAAGGGGAGAGGGAGGCTAACCCTATGTGGACTCAAACGGAAAATTGGTGAATGCGGTGAAAATGAGTGGAACGAGAGTGATGTTGGTGGTATCGGGAAACGGGAAAACGCAACCAAAATCAAGATTTCCCATCTAGTGTCAACCCAAAAACCAAATGGTCAGTAAAGGAGTTCCCACGAAACAAGGATACAAGGGTAACCACAAAATCGGGAAGCGGAGACAAGAATACAAGCCTAACCCACTCTTTCCGCCAAATCCCCCCAGCAATCCATGCCCAAAAGTGCCCATGACAAGGAAAATTACTCAACTATACCAATGAAAAGCCATACCTTTGGTGTCGGGAGGCCCACCTTCAAACATACATTCATGACAAGTGGTCGAAGGACCACATGGTTGGCTCAGGTGCCGGAGAAAATGGAACATTTAGCTATTTGGTGGCTTCAAGGGGTTGTTGGCTACTGGCTGAGGACCATCTAAGAGAAAAAAATTCTCCTATATACACTACCCACAGGTGGTGGGTAACATCTAGCTCTAACCGAGACATGAGCTCTCGGGAAAGTGCACAAAGCCACTCGAAAGTGAGGTCATGAGAACACCAGGGATCTCTTGGTACCGCAGACCTGTTACCTCCACATATCAAAGACCAAGCACACAAGGAAGCATGTTTTCATGGGGTCTTATGATCACCCATGCTTAGTATTAGGCCGTAAAACTCAATAAGAATGTAAAATGCAAGTTTAATCTAAATGAAACTAATTTATCATGAAAATATCATATGATGTTAATTCTAATGAGAAAATTGGCATGCAATGCATCCTATCCCAACATGCATATAGTGTTGTGTCCATTGTAAGTGTAATTATAAAGTCAGTGCAACCAACATATCATCAAATTAATATACACATGCCTTGCTATATGATTACTTCTTTATCAAATCCCAACTTGAATGCAGAAAAAATCACATGGAGGATGAAGCGGGTGGGAGGTGGGAAAATATAATTTCCATGCGAGATAAGAGGAAATAGTAGGAGAAGGAAAATAAGTCAATCCAAAAGTGCGGGGCTTTCCCTCTAAGTACATAATGGTGGAGTTATTATCACCCTTATGAACTCCCTATCACAACCATTGCTCATAATATTAAGCTTTGTAGATGTTGAAAGGTTATGATAGGAAGGGAAAGGAGACTTGGGACATGAAAGGGGACAACCTATTGGTTTTGCAATGAAGTGATTGTATTCACAACCTTGAGGTTTTGAGGGGGAAGGAGGGTGTTGGAAATACTGAGAGGGGGGTGAATCAGTATTTCTTTTCAATTGTTATTTTTACTAGTTAGATCACTTATATTTAGAACACAAAATGAACAATAAGAATAAATTCTTTTATTAATTTCTTCTTTACAATAAATCAAGTACAATATATGTAGGGCTCCAACCCTAGATGAAGACACTGAACTTCAATATCCCAGGCTCCAACATGTATTTGCCAAGCAGCGACTTTGATTTCCAAGGCTCCAACCTTATCAATTCTGAGGCACCAACCTCAAGGGCTCCAACTCTAGATGAAGACACCGATCTTCAATCTCCCAAGCTCCAACATGTATTTTCCAAGCACCGACTTGGACTTCCAAGGCTCCAACCTTGCCAATTCTAAGGCACCAACCTCAAGGGCTCCTACACTATATCTAGTACAGGCTCCAACTTGGTCTCTTGAGGACTCCTATCCTCTAGGGCTCCAACCCTACCTTCCAAGGCACCGACCTTGTCTCTATGAGGCTCCAACCTCTTGCTTCATTTCGCCAAGATATATTTGGTTATACTTTACAGCTCCCAAAGTCTTCTTCAACGAGCCCTGTCACAGTTAGTCTCCACGTCACATCATCAATGACAACCTTTTCTTCTTAGAAGGTGTCACCACTACTCTTCATCATACCCAAACAATTTCTCCAAGGTTACTCCATGAGTGTCTTCAACAATACATCATGAGGCCTCCACTAAAGCTTCCAAGATCAGTTACAAGGTCTTCAATAATGCTTATCGCAACAAGATGTCCTTAATAGTGTTCCCTAAGGGTGCTCCAAAAACTTCTTAAATAGATCTTCTCATTAAACTCCTAGGGATCTTAAGCTATGTTTAGAGATGCTCCAATTTGCAAACCTCCAAACAATACTTCAAGAATGCCTTCAAATGTCACACAAAAATTGCTTCCAGATGCCCACAAATCTGTTCTTAAATGATCCCAAGTGTCACAAGTTCACAAGGATAGGTCTGCAAAAACAATTACTATTATTTTGCTTTCACCAAATACTTTGTTTTCAAATAAATCCAAAACTACCAAGGTTTGCAACAATTGCCCCAAAAAGTCTGCAAGAGTTCTTCACAGGATGCCTTCAGAACAGTTCCGTAAGGTGGCTTCAACACTGCTGTAATATGTCTTCAACAAATGTTTTAGACAGCTTCAAAATATGCCTTTAAGCTGCTCCAAGAGATGTCAATGGATTGCTTTAAAATATACTATTAGGCTGTTCTAGAAATGATTATAGATCGTTTTATTCAAGGCTAAGATCCGACCTAAATAGAGTCAAATCAACCCTCCATTAGGTTTTGATCTCGTTGTTCCTACAAAGTCTCATCCACAAGCTCTTGAATAGGCCAAAAAAATTTCGCCACAAAGGAGTAGATCGAAAGGTTTCAGGTCACAAGACCGGAAGTTTGCGCTTCACTAAATTTGCAAATTAAAACAAGAGCCACAAATCTGTAACAAGAGGTCGAAGTCTGGACTATGAGGAGGCCAAATTTCAGAGAGCCTCCGAGCCGAAATTCAGAGAAAAAACCACAGGTCTGAATTTCACTGTGTCTGCAGGTCCGAAGTTCAACTTTTTGCTTGGTCCAAGCTACCCAAACACTTGCTAACAGTTCATTGTGTTGTCCGAGCTATAGTGGGATAGTGTCTCTTCACAATTCTTTCCACTGGGCTAATAATCTGTCCGTTTTCAAGATGTTTAACCCAAACATAAATCCTTAAACATAATATTAGCCCAAAACTTTATTCTCCTCGGCCTCCTTGTTGTTCTGTGTCTTCTCTCTGAAAATGATCGCCGAAATCATTGACTGAAATGATGGTCTGTGGTCTCTATATATACAAATTTTGTTGCTTGAACGAAGGGACACGTCTCTGGAGTAGGCCGACATGGGTAGGGTAGCACAGGTCGGCTCAAGGACCAGATTAATTTTTTCAACTTGTAAAATTTATATCTCCCAACTTATTTGGAGTTTCGAGCCAAGTGATAGCTCATTGGAAAGGCAAAATAATGCTCTAAAAGATGGCAAAGGAATCAACTTGAGAGGCTGCCTCTAAGATACTAAAAATTAGTTTTTAGTGTGACTGGTCATAAATTAGTGCAGAATTAGAGACAGGGCAGATAGGCTTTTCTTGTTAGGCTTCTTCATGGTTTAACTTCTTCATCATAGGATCATGGTGTCATTATGCATGTCATCATGATAGTATCCATCATTCACGTTATCACGAAGGTATAGCATCATGTATTCAATAATAGTGCAGGTCTTCCAACCTTCATCAAATGCATCATCATCAGGAGAGCTTCAAATAATATCTTCCTAGTCTTCCAACTTTTATCAAGTGACATTAACAATCGTGGTCATTCAATTAGTATATGACATCATCAATTGCATCAAGAGTTATCTTGACATTTTCATAGATTAACATCATTATTGATGGTAACCTAGTCAACCAAGGGTTATGGCATCATCATCTGGAACCAGACATCTCAAGAATATTGACATCTTAGTCAACGCCATATTGACATCAATAACAACCTTGATTAACAATCTCCCCCTTTGTAACTGATGGCAATATTCTTGCCCTTCCAACATTCTCTCCCCCTTTGACATCAATGGCAAACGGGGTCCCCAAGAGCTCCCCCTATCAAGCTACTTATTTTCTTCATGAATAGTAGTCCTTTATATGTATGTTACTCCCCCTATCATAGGGCTCTTCCTTCTAGCAATGTGGTCCATGCATTTCTTCATGTGGTGAACCAACTTCTCCTGCCTGCACAAACTCTTCTAGCTCAAGAAAAACTTGTTGCCTTGTAAACAAGTGGAAGAAAAACCAGTTCATCAGATGAATTAGGGATCATGTTCTTCAATGAAGTTGCTCCCAAGAGATGATCTATCAAAGGATGATCGTCCAAGTGTGACTCATCAAGGTTTTCATAGGGCCCATTCACGAATAACCTCTGCAAGAATCGTCAAGAATCACAAGCTCCCTGTTGTGTAACCAGCTCCAAAAATAGAAGAAAAGAGATATCAATGCCTTAGAAATAAGCCACTTTGAGGGGGCAACCTCCAATACATTACATAAATGAACAATTCTTGGATGATACAATTTACAAAACCTCCTTTCTATATATAGGAGTCCATGGGGCCATAATGTGTAATCCTAGTGGGGCCACAATGTAATCCTAGCCAACCTAACAATAATAATTTAAGGGCACAATAATAACAATATGGGGGTTACAAGAGTACAATAATAACAATAAGGGGGTTACACTAACAACAATAAGGGACTATACTAGTAATATAGGCGCCTAACACTCCCCCTAACAGTATGCATAGTCTTCTTCCTGGCAAAAATTCATTATCAAACCTTGTAATATCATCTCTTCAAAGATGACTTCATCAAATCAACAACATTTTTTGTTGGCTGGAATGTTTAATAGACTTCCGGATTCAACTTGTTTCCTTCTCCATACTTGTGTAACTTTCTTTTCTGGCATGGTTCTAGCTTGTGCAAGGGCCCAAGTCAAGTTACAATCACATTTCTTCTTTTATTCTTGTAGCTTCACATGTTTTGGCCTTGAGAAGATTGATGTCTGATTTTAGTTTCAAGATTTCTTCATCCTTTTCATCTAGTTGGCATATCATGGTGTTTCTCTCCTTTTCTGCTTCATTAACTTGTCCTTCTATGAATGCCAAAGTTTCCATCACCTTCTCAGCTCCTTGCGCTTGTTTCCTTGCTTCTTCTAGTTGAGATCTAAGAGAGGATACCTCTTCCTTGTATTGACCAATCTTTGCTTCAAGAGTGTTCAAGCTCTTAAGTCTTTGTTCAAGATGGCTTCACAAAGTTTCTTCCCTTTTCTTTGCCTTATCCAATTTATTTGTCATAGATATGACTTCTTCATGATGCTTTCTTTTGTTTTGATGAAATTCCTCTTTAAGTTTGGCGAGCCACTCATCTCTTTCTTGTACTTGAAGCTTGACAAAGTCAACTTCCTTCCTTGTCTTGTCTTGGTTACCATCTTGCGCATTCTTCTTAAGTTCCTCATTTTCCTTTTTCAAATTGTTAATCTCTTCCATGGAAGCCATAAGTTTATTCAGGAGATCTTCTTCAAAGTCTTCTTTGTTCTCTTCATCTTCTAGGTCTTCTTTAGCCTTGTTGTCATCTCTCTTATCTTCAACTTCCTTGACGGATTCTGGACTTCTTTCTTGTTTTCCATCATCTTCTTGACTAGAGATCATTGTCAACGCTCCTTTTGAGTGAAGATCATGAAGTTTGTCCCATATGAATTTTGCTGACGAACATTTTTCAAAATTGGCCTTCGAAGAATTTGGTAACCCATTCAAAATTGCCTTCATTGCTCTTGTATTGTACTCCTTGGATTCTTCGTCCATCATGTCATTAGCAATCACTGATTTCCAAACTTCAATTCCTTAAGTCTTCAAGAAATTCCTCATTCTTGCCACCCATATATCAAAATTTCCATTGAACCATGGAGACTTCGCAAATTGATTTACTTCAATTTCAATGGTTGAGGAAGACACATCTTTAAGAGGATTGGAGACTTTCTTCCTTGGCTTTTCCATTTGTGTTCTAAAGATCAACCTTCAAGCTGTTAAGCTTTGACTGAAGGAACTTGGCTCTAATACCAATTGTTGGAAATACTGAGAGGGGGGTGAATCAGTATTTCTTTTCAATTGTTATTTTTACCAGTTAGATCACTTATATTTAGAACACAAAATGAACAATAAGAATAAATTCTTTTATTAATTTCTTCTTTACAATAAATCAAGTACAATATATGTAGGGCTCCAACCCTAGATGAAGACACTGATCTTCAATATCCCAGGCTCCAACTTGTATTTGCCAAGCAGCGACTTGGACTTCCAAGGCTCCAACCTTGTCAATTCTGAAGCACCAACCTCAAGGGCTCCAACTTGGTCTCTTGAGGACTCCTATCCTCTAGGGCTCCAACCCTATCTTCCAAGGCATCGACCTTGTCTCTATGAGGCTCCAACCTCTTGCTTCATTTCACCAAGATATATTTGGTTATACTTTACGGAACCCAAAGTCTTCTTCAACGAGCCCTGTCACATTTAGTCTCCACGTCACATCATCAATGACAACCTTTTCTTCTTAGAAGGTGTCACCACTGCTCTTCATCATACCCAAACAATTTCTCCAAGGTTACTCCATGAGTGTCTTCAACAATGTGTCATGAGGCCTCCACTAAAGCTTCCAAGATCAATTACAAGGTCTTCAATAATGCTTATCCCAACAAGATGTCCTTAATAGTGTTCCCTAAAGGTCCTCCAAAAATTTATTAAATAGATCTTCTCATTAAACTCCTAGGGATCTTAAGCTATGTTTAGAGATGCTCCAATTTGCAAACCTCCAAACAATACTTCAAGAATGACTTCAAATGTCACACAAAAATTGCTTCCAGATGCCCACAAATCTGTTCTTAAATGATCCCAAGTGTCACAAGTTCACAGGGATAGGTCTGCAAAAACAATTACTATTATTCTGCTTTCACCAAATACTTTGTCTTCAAATAAATCCAAAATTCCCAAGGTTTGCAACAACTACCCCAAAAATTCTGCAAGAGTTCTTCACAGGATGCCTTCAGAACAGTTCCGTAAGGTGGCTTCAACACTGCTGTAATATGTCTTCAACAAATGTTTTAGACAGCTTCAAAATATGCCTTTAAGCTGCTGCAAGAGATGTCAATGGACTGCTTTAAAATATATCATTAGGTTGTTCTAGAAATGATTATAGGACTGCTTATTCAAGGCCAAGATCCGACCTAAATAGAGCTGAAATCAACCCTCCACTAGGTTGTGATCTGCTGTTCCTACAAGGCTAAAAGTCTGCTCTCCACAAGCTATTGAATAGGCCAAAAAATTCCTGCCACAGTTATGAGATCTAGTTGCTCGTCACAGGTCTGAGTTTGCAGTTCTCCACTAAATTTGCAGTCCAAAAACAGTGCTTCACAGATCTGTAACAAGAGGTCGAAGTCTGGGCTATGAGGAGGCCAAATTTCAGAGAGCCTCAGTTTCGAAATTCAGAGAAAAAACCACAAGTATGAATTTCACTGTGTCTGCAGGTCCGAAGTTCAACTTTTCGCTTCGTCCAAGCTACCCAAACACTTGCTAACAGTTCACTGTGCTATCTGAGCTGTAGCGGGATAGTGTCTCTTCATAGTTCTTTCCACTGGGCTAATAATCTGTCCGTTTTCAAGATGTTTAACCCAAACATAAATCCCTAAACATAATATTACCCCAAAACCTTATTCTCCTCGGCCTCCTTGCTGTTTTGTGTCTTCTCTCTGAAAATGATCACCGAAATCATTGACTGAAATGATGGTCTGCGGTCTCTATATATACAAATTTTGTTGCTTGAACGAAGGGACACGTCTCTGGAGTAGGCCGACATGGGTAGGGTAGCACAGGTCGGCTCAAGGACCAGATTAATTTTCTCAACTTGTAAAATCTATATCTCCCAACTTATTTGGAGTTTCGGGCCAAGTGATAGCTCATTGGAAAGGCAAAATAATGCTCTAAAAGATGGCAAAGGAATCAACTTGAGAGGCTGCCTCTAAGATACTAAAAATTATTTTTTTTAGTGTGACTGGTCATAAATTAGTGCAGAATTAGAGATGGGGCAAATAGGCTTTTCTTGTTAGGCTTCTTCATGGTTTAGCTTCTTCATCATAGGATCATGGTGTCATTATGCATGTCATCATGATAGTATCCATCATTCATGTTATCACGAAGGTATAGCATCATGTATTCAATAATAGTGCAGGTCTTCCAACCTTCATCAAATGCGGCATCATTAGGAAAGCTTCAAATAATATCTTCCTAGTCTTCCAACTTTTATCAAGTGACATTAACAATCGTGGTCATTCATTTAGTATATGACATCATCAATTGCATCAAGAGTTATCTTGACATCTTCGTAGATTAACATCATTATTGATGGTAACCTAGTCAACCAAGGGTTATGGCATCATCATCTGGAACCAGACATCTCAAGAATATTGACATCTTAGTCAACGCCATATTGACATCAATGACAACCTTGATTAACAGAGAGATGCATCTAATGGATGGTCTGTTGATTTTTGTAGCATCAGATGTGCTCTAGCCTTGAGATTTTGTAGAGAGGCTAAGACACATGTATTCTCCAAGACCCAAAAATCGTTTGGGGAAATTCCACCCATAAGCGACTTAATTAAAATAATTAATCAATTTTTAAAATTTCCTAAGTCTAAACTTAGGAAATATGATAAATTAAAAGGTATTAATTAAGTCGAGTGTGAATCTTCTAGATAAAGGCGTGGATCGAGTCCAAGTTAATCTTAGCCATTGATTAAGATCTAATCATGGCCGTTGATGTCTTAACGAGAGATTATAAGAAGAAACTTGATGGCACTTGGAGAACAAACCAGAGCAGTTACTCAGTTGCCCATGCAAATCAATCTTCTTAGTGGTTGAAGTTCAACAGAGGAGACAGAGCTAGTGGGTGAGTTGCAGGTGAGAAAGAGAGAGAGAGGGTATCAGCAGTAGTCTGGGAGTGCAGGACGAATTCAGAAAGAGCCATCGTAAGGAAGGACGCAGTACACCAGAGCACTGCGCAATCACTGCGCAGAAGGTGACACAGTGAGACCAACGTAAGGGAAGAGGGTCTGTTTCGAGGTCAGTTGATTGTTGTGGAGAGTGAGGAATTTATCACTAAATTTCTCTGTGTTTTTCCTCTATTTTGGTGTTCGGATTTTTGTACACGAATTACTGCTGAAGATTAATAAGGAAAACCTCATCTGGTGCATTGGTTTTCCTGCATTGGGTTTTTCTGGGGGAAATTGTCCAAAATTAACTATGTCAATATCTTTGTGTGTATGCTAGAATTTCTAAAGTTTTCAGCATTTATTTTATTCCTCGATATTTATTTTGTGAAGGCTGCAATGTATATGTTTCGACATTTTCCGTAAAAAACTGCAAGTAATTTGTTTAATTAATTTAACAATAGAAGAATCGTCATCAATATTGCAGTAGGATTCCTGATTCAAAATTTCACATGGTATCAGAGTTCAAGGTTGAAGCAAAAGAGCTCAGTGCAGAAAGAAAGAGGGAGAGTCGAAGCACTGCGTAAGCAGTTGCTCGAAACACCAGGAAGCTACGCAATCCAAAAACTAGGACATATTTTAGAGGAAAAAAAAATTCTCTAAGTGAGTCAACAGAGAATAAAATTTCCAAATCAAAATCAGAGGCAGAGGGAGCAGCAGCATTTTTTCTTCTAGGGCAGATCTTCAACCAAAACGTAGTATTTTGCAGCAGCAAAATCAGCGTTTGGGAGGAAAGGATAAATAGCACAGGAAATCATGGATAGAATTAATAGTCAGGAAGCCTCAAAATTATCTTCCAGGTTGGAGGATGAGTTCGTGTGTTTGTCATGTTCCGCATCATCCAGTGTTTGGTACATTGATAGTGGACCTTCAGCTCATATGACAAGAGTTAGGGAATACTGCTCTAGCTATCAAGAAGAGCAGATGGACTTCCTGATCACTATGGGCAACAAAACAAAATGTACTCCAATAGGGAGAGGCGCCATAGATTTTCAGACGGAAGCAGGAACCAGCACCAACGCTACTAACGTATTGCATATGCCAGGATTAGGTATGAACCTAATGCCAGTGTCCTAGTTACAAGACAAGGGATACGATGTATACTTCGTAGGAAAGAAAGCGTATGTCAAGCACCCTAGCTGGAAGAAGGTAAGGCGGATTGGAGCTCGGAGCAACAGGTTATATAGGGTGCAGATCGATTCTCCAATGGCACTGATAGGTAGTGACAATAGTAGTGGGAAGGAGTTGAACAAACTATGTCACAGGAGGATGGGACATTTACACCATGGAGCACTAAGGATGCTCAGAGAAACAGTAATAGGAGTTCCAGTTCAAACCACGGAGCACAATGATGTGTGTAGAGGTTACGTACTTGGGAAGTATGCAAAGCCAACGTTTCCCAGAAGTGACAGCAGAGCAAATGGTGTGTTGGGATTAATACACTCAGATATTTGCAGCCCTATGTCCACTAGAGCTCTTATCGGTGGCAAGTAGTTCATCACCTTTATTGAAGATCATTCCAAAAAAAACCCGAATCTATTTCTTAAAGACCAAGGATGAGGTCTTTGATCGGTTCAAAGAGTTCAAAGCTCTCATAGAAAACTCGACAAGGAAAAATATCAAGGTACTACGTTCAGATAGTGGTGGAGAATACATGGATAAAGACTTCAAAGATTTCTGCGTGAGGGAGGGTATCAAAAGAGAATGGACAACTCCATATAATCCACAGAAGAATGGGGTAGCGGAGCGAAAGAACAAAACAATAGTCGGGCTGCAAAGGCTATGTTGTATGACCAGGATTTCCCTATATTTTTATGGGCAGAGGCATGCAACACAACGGTGTACATCCAAAACAGAACTCCTCACAAAGCATTGGGGAAGAAAACACTAGAGGGTGTCTTCATAGGGAAGAAGCCGGAAGTAATTCATTTGAGGATATTCGAGAGTATGACTTATTGCCACATTCCAGATGATAAGTGCAGTAAGTTGGATCAGACTGCCGATAAGGGGTACCTCGTAGGGTATAGCGAGACCTCAAAGGCATACATGATTTACATTCCTAGCAACAGGAAGATTGTAGTAAGGCGAGATGCAAATTTCATGGAAGACAAAGCTTTCAAAAGATCTCGAGAGATGCATGCAGGTGATCAATGAGCAGATGTTCCGTTAGTCCAACAACAGCAGGGATAGCAAGTAGGACAAGCAGAAGGACAGTCCCAGGGATTGAGTACAATGAACAATACTAGTATCTCCTCAGCGGTAGGAGATCCAAGGAGTTCCCATCAGATGGAATAGCAATAACAGGAGGAGGAACTGATTGAACCACCGACCACCAGTGATAGAACCAGTAGGGAAGTGCGTCAGACTTTGAGGGACGCATAGGAGTTTATCGGAGCTAGGCAGCCTAACAGATACCAAGCCTTGGTAGCTCAGGCTGCAGAACCCTCCAGCTTTCAGGAAGCCACACAGCATCAGGTATGGGTGGATGCCATGGTAGAAGAGTACAGTTCTATCATGACTAATGATGTTTGGGAGGTAGTGCCTAGACCAGAGGATAGATCAATTGTAGGTTTCAGATGGATCTACAATATCAAGTACGCTGCAAATGATAGTGTAGAGAAGTACAAGGCTAGATTTGTGGCAAAGGGGTATGCACAAAAATAAGGGATAGACTATGAGGAGACCTTCGCCCCAGTTTCCAGATATACCTATATCAAATCCGTTATATCCCTAGGAGCGCAGATGGGATGGGAGATTCACAAGATGGACGTCAAGACAACATTCTTGAATGGGGTGATAGGTGAGGAGGTGTATATCGAGCAACCTGAAGGCTTTTAGACACATGAGAAGCACACTCATGTATGCAAGTTGAAGAAAGCCCTATATGGGCTCAAGCAGGCACCCACAGCAAGGTATGGTCGAATTGACAGTTATTTGCAATAGTTGTGATTCATCAAGAATGATGCAGATCCCAATATCTATTATTTGATGATGGAGAATGAGCCTCTCATTCTAGTTTTGTATGTGGATGACCTATTTTTAACAGGATCATCAAGGATCATAAAGGATTGCAAAAGGAACCTTGAAGCAGAATTCGACATGAAGGATATGGTATTGATGCACTATTTTCTAGGATTCGAAGTATGACAGAAGAATGGGGAGATATTCCTTGGGCAAGGGAGATATGCTACAGATATTCTGAAGAGATTTAGAATGCAGGATTGTTGACCCATGGCAATGCCCATGATCACCAATTGGAAGAACATAAATGCATCAGGGGACAAGGAAGTCGACCACACCTTGTACAAACAGCTCATTGCGTCGCTCATTTATTTGGTCAACACCAGGCCAGACATTTATTTCACTGTCAATACGCTTAGTCAATTCATGGTGGAACTGAAAGGGTACATTAGGCAGTAGCTAGGCACATTCTTAGATATGTGCGTGGGACAGTCGGATATGGGTTGAAATATACTCGAGGAGATGATGTCAGAATGAGCGGATTCACAGATGCAAATTGGGCAGGTAGTTCAATGGACAGGAAAAGTATCTCCAAGTACTGCTTCAACGTTGGATCAGGGTTGGTCTCTTGGTGCAGCAGGAAGCAAAAGTCAGTAGCACTGAGCTCAGCAGAAGGTGAATATATGGCAGCCAGCACAACAACGTGTGAAGCTATATGGCTTAGGAAACTGCTAGTGAGTTTGTTCAGGAAGAAGATGGGAGCGACCAGTGTTTATTGTGATAATCATAGTTGCATAAAACTCTCTGAGAATCTAGTATTTCATGATAGGTCGAAACACATTCATATCAAATGTCATTTCATCTGAGACTTTGTTCAATGTGGGGCAGTCCAGCTACAGTATGTTCCCACAGGCGATCAGGGAGCAGATGTACTCACGAAAGCTCTAGGAAGAGATAAGTTCATCTAGTTCAGGGAACAAATGGGTATGGTACAGAACCTGCTTCAGTAGCAGATGGATTTTCAGTTGCAGCAACAGCATATGAGAGACAGTTACGGATGTTGTAGTGGCAGCAGTAATAGAGTTGCAGTGCAGATGCAGTAGTTGGCAGCAGTATGCAGAATCAATAGCAGCGTAGAATCAGAGTTGCGCAGTAGTGGGCAGTGAGGCCAGACATCAGCATCGCAGCAGGACGTGATGCAAAGTCAGAGTATTGCAATCAGGAGGGCAGCATTACTAGAGCACATTCCTTGCTAAGAGGGAGTGTTGATTTTTGTAGCATCAGATGTGCTCTAGCCTTGAGATTTTGCAGAGAGGCTAAGGCAAATGTATGCTCGAAGACCCAGAAATCGTTTGGGGAAATTCCACCCAGAAGCGATTTAATTAAAATAATTAATCAATTGTTAAAATTTCCTAAGCCTAAACTTAGGAAATATGATTAATTAAAAGGTACTAATTAAGTCGGGTGCAAATCTTCTAGATAGAGTCGTGGATCCAATCCAAGTTAATCTTAGTCATCGATTAAGATCTAATCATGGTCGTTAATGTCTCAACGAGAAATTATAAGAAGGAACTCGATGGGCACTTGGAGAACACACCAAATCAATTACTCAGTTGCCCAAACAGATCGATTTTCTTAGTGGTTGAAGTTCAACAGAGGATATAGAGCTAGTGGGTGAGTTGCAAGTGAGAGAGAGAGAGGGTATCAACAGTAGTCCAAGAGTGCAGGATGAATTCAGAAAGGACCAGCATGAGGAAGGACGCAATACACTAGAGCACTGCGTAATCATTGCGCAGAGGGTGACGCAGTGAGACCAGTGTAAGGGCAAAGGGCTTGTTCGAGGTCAGTTGATCGTTGTGGAGAGTGAGGACTTTATCACTAAATTTCTCTCAGTATTTTTCCTCTATTTTGGTGTCTGAATTTTGGTACATGAATTACTGTTGAAGATTAATTAAGAAACCCTCATCTATTGCACCGGTTTTCTCGCATCGAGTTTTTTCGGGGACAATTGTCCAAAAATAATTGTGTCAATATGTTTGTGTGTGTGCTATAATTTCTCAAGTTTATAGCATTTATTTTATTCCTCAGAATTTATTTTGTGAAGGTTGCAACGTATATGTTCCGATATTTGCATAGAAAACTACAAGTAATTTGTTTAATTAATTTAACAATAGAAGAATCATCATCAGTATTGCAGCAGGATTCCGAATTCGAAATTTTCACAAGTTCTTCCTCAACATCATACCTAGGGAGGTGAAAGGGCCCATGGTCATTTGAGATCATACGAAAAGGGGTGAGGGAATCACTTGTGGAAGACTCAAGATGATGAACGAGACGAAAAGGCAAAGGGGAGGATCAAGTCTCATATTCAACGGGTTTTTACTACTCAAAATTATAATTTAAAGGCTCAAGTGATTTGAATATAGAACCATCAGGAGGATAGGTGAGAGCTTTGTCGATTTCATCATTATTAGTATCAAAGATTGGGTCTTTCCTAAAAGGATAATTGATTACTTCCAATTAACCCACTTCATGCAAGAGAATATAACAATTCTCCTTCCCAAGGGAATCTATATATACGTCATCATAAATAATGCCCGAGAGAAATGGAAGACTAGTCTCGACATCATCCTCGTTGTCAGTATCATAAAAGGGAGCAAGATCAAATTGAGGACCAACAATTTCCCATTTCCCTTTTTCAATGTGGAAGTAATCTTCAATGTAACCTTTCGGGGGGCTAATGGGATCACCTTCCCTTGGGTTCTCAAAAGGAGAGTCATCAAGAGTAATATCCTTGAGAAAGGTAAGGTTAGCCTCAACTTCACTTTCCATATATTCATCCTCCCCAACACATGTTCTCAAAATTATCCTTTCCATCATGTGGACCCAAGGAGAACTTGTCTTCCCATTCATCACTTAGATTCTCATGGTCTCGATGATACTCGATGAAGGCTTCCTCTTGAATGCTTAATGCGATGCATACTTGAAAATGTCTAAGAAAGTCGTCGACGAACTCCTCAATAGATGAGATGCTCCTAGGTTTGTGATTTTGCAACCATGACCTATCACCATAGAGAAAACTCATGAACAACAACATAAGGACATCTTGGTGGACCACTTTCTCTTTTGAAGTATGTGCATTAAATATTTCCACATGGTTAATTGCAGAGAGTGGGTCACCATCAAACACTGGTACCCCAGGTACCTGTTGAGAAATCTTAAGGGCGATGAATAGAGTGATTTCTCATTACTTGATAATTGCTTGTGATGTCTTTTTACTTATTAGCTTTATTACTTGTTATTATGTTTGTATACCATCAAACAACTATCAAAACATGAAGAACAAGAACACAGAACATAGGCTGCAAGCCAGGGACAAAACCTCTACACTTGAGAGGAAAACCCGCAAATCCCTTCTCTTCCTTATAGATTCTTCAATTGATGAATTCCAAGACTTTTAGACTCAAACCAATACCCTCCAACACCAAGACCAACCTCTCCAGATGATGTGCTATCCTTGATCTAGTCAAACCCAATCAAATCTCTTCTTGTAGCAAAACTTCGACCTTCTGCTACAGAATTTCAACCTTCGGTGCAGACCTGAAATTTTCGGCCCTCCTCTAGTTGTTGTTTCCACACGTGTGAGCTTCAATTTGCCTTCCAAGGCTTCCTTAGACCTTCGCTTTCCTTTCTATCACTTCTGGAGCTTAAGGATGACCTCCAATGACCTTCGGTTGACCTTCTTGTCTTCTTTTCTCGAAAGATCAAACTTGCAAATGAAAACCCTAGATCTACTGCAGAAATCGTAGTCCTCCTTTCCTGTGTGAGAGAGAGATAGCCCAAACAAAAGTCTTCTTTGTCTTCTTCCTTCTTACCTACCTTCTTCTTCCTCCTTCACTAGAATGAGTGATGAATGAATGTGCTCCAAGGAGGTCGAGTTTCCTCCTTTATATAGGCTCTTCAAGGTGGACGTGGTTCTTCCTTTTAGGCCGACTTGCCAACTGTCAGGCCAACTTGGCCTTGGATGGTATTTTGACACTTTTAAAGACAAAAATAATTTTCTTTACCAGTTACAATGTGCCCGATGAGGTCTTCAATTTCTGACAGTGACTCTTTTGACGTCTTAAAACTAGACAAACCCTAGAAGCACTCAATGGGTGCTTGACTTATAAAATAAATGACCTTGAGCATGAAATCCATGCTCCAAAAACAATAATAATAATTTTCTTTCATTTTATAATTTACAAGAATCGAAAGTACATTTCAAATTTATGAAGACCGAACTTAGTTACACATTTTTCAACACTCCCTCTTAACAAGGGACGTATTCATAAATGGTACATGGACACTCTCAATCTGAAGAGATCTCATAAGAAGAGTCAAATTGGTAACCCATCTATTTAGCATCTAACATCCAACATTGTCACATAGAAAGGCCTTGACTAATAGCACTATCTCTCTATGAGATCAGAGCACAATGTCGGCGAGACCAATGACTTAGATACACCATCATCATTGTCTCTCCCAAGGTACATACCCCACTCGAGTGTTCACAGTGTATGACCTTCCTTGGACTATTCTTATTTTGGATAGCTAATCCTCAAAGAATATCGGTCCATAACTACTCTTACCTTGGATGCCTTACCTCATCCTCATAGAGTATCAGATGCCAGATGTTAACCCAATCCTCCTTTCTGTCTTCCCAAGTGAGGACCTAAATGATGTGTCTATCTCTCCCTCTCAACTAGGGAGGATACATCAACCAAACCAAGAATGTCTCTAAAATATACAAGATTCTTATTAGGAAGAGATTTTGTTAATATGTTAGCTACCTGCTCATCAATGGAGATATACTGTCGCTGCAACACACCATCTTGTACTAGCTTCCGAATATAGTGATACTTGTTGTTAATATGCTTTGTCTTTCCATGAAACACTGGGTCTTTAGATAATTGTATACAGCTAGTGTTATTGTGTAATGCCCCTTCCTAAATTATTTTGTCACAGGATTTATTTTCATGTATAGAGGGCCAATTTTGGTGATGTCGGGGCCCATCTGATATTTCATTAGAAGACTTAGAAGTTCGAAGTTAGTAGCTTTATGTTATGTTATTTTATTAGTGGTGAATGGGGACCACCCACACATGAAATATGCATACCCTTAATAGTTGGTTCGAAAAGCGTGAGTGTGAACAGGTTATGGAGGGAAAAGGCGGGAAAAGGCCCAACGAAGATTATAAAAGAAAGGAAGCTCACTTCATTTGGCACGATTGGATTATCGATTTTGATCTCAATTGCTCGAGCTGCTTAGTTGGGTCACTTGTTGTTTAGCACGAGTTTTCCGAGCGGAGAACTCACTAGTTCATTAGGGGACTTCGAGTACCACACTAGATTGCTTTTCCATTATCATCCGAGAGAGCTTCATTGTGATATCTTCAGCATTTTCATTTAGTTGCCCCAGCAGTGCGTATTTCTGGGGGACACAGTGGTATTCCGGGAGGACACAATTGTATTCTTGTGTCACTGTTATTGGTTGATTCCATGGGTTGATTGACAGGAGAATATTTGGCGAAGAAAGGTTCATTAGCTTGTTAAGCTATAGGCGAACTTTAGAGGCTGAAATTGATAGTGTATCTTAGGAGCAGTGTGGCAGTCAGTGGGCCAGTGTAGAGGAGGAAAAGCAGGGCACATTTGTGGGAGAGTACCTCAATCATTTGGGCCATTTTTGCCGGGGAAAGATAAGGGAAGTGCCGAAGGAGTTATTTGTTGCATTCTTGGAGGGTTGTTGAGTATTTTGCTGGTAGTTTTGTAGACAGTGTATTCAGCAGCTACTGGGGGAGCGTAGGGCCTATTTGAGGTCATTTTTGGAGGTTCATGATCAAGCCAAACCATTTCTAGTTTTGGTCGGATTGGCTTGAGGAGTTAGAGAGTAAATTTTAAGAATTTTCTAAGCACCGAAAGAGGGGTTTCCAGCGATTCCATTGCTGCATCTAGTGCAGATTCACTAGGACAGCGCAGAGAATCACTGGGAAGGTTCCATTTATGAGAGGAGATAGATAGTATGTCACTTATAGGAAGCAAAGGTACTGAAGCAAAGAGAGGGAGTTGGAGATTACTATGGACACTGAGGCTCAAGGAAGGAGGTGTTAGTAGAGGCATGGGAGAACTTAAGGGAAAGGAAGATATGGTTTTTGACAGTCTTTTGAAGGCCATCAATGATTTGGCCAAGGGGCAGAAAGACATGCTTAATGAGATCAAGATGCAGAACCGGGAACGAAGCACCCAGAATTTCTATATGGAGAGACTTCCAGAGCATCTCAACAGTATGATCAGCCTGTACCTACTGTGCAACCACCATCTTCTAGTGGGCCAGCTAGAGCCACGCTACCCTCTTTCATACCTATAGTACCAATGGAACAAGTGGGGCTTGATGAAGAAGAATATTGCAGAATATGGCAGTCCATGGGTGATGAATTCAGAGAAGCATTACCCTTTAGAGATTATTACCAGCTCAAGCAGAATGAAAGGGGAAGAGGCCATGGAGGCCAAGGCACGTAGTGTTATGAGTTGCAAAGTACCATTGGGAGGATGTTCTTCCCCACATATGATGGCACTGCCAAGTGCACAGCTCGCGTGTGGGTGGAGAAGATAGATACATATTTCCAACTCAACAAGATAACCGAGACAGAGACCATTAAAATGGCCACTTTGGATCTCGAGGGGGAGGCACACAATTGGTGGTTCCATGGCTTGTCTATCTTGGGGCATGCTAACGTGACTGCCTATGAAGACTTCACAGGGAGAGTAGTGGAGCGTTTTGATCGAGGGGATCTAGAGGCTCACTTCAGGGCGTTGACCCAACTCAGGCAGACAGGACACCCTGAGCATTATATTTCGGAGTTCCTGCGAATTTCAGTTATGGTACTAGATTTGTCAGATGCTCGAAGAGTGTACATTTTTGTAGAGGGTTTGACAGAGCCATTGTGTGGACTAGTGAAGTCACGCAAACATTCCACTTTATTGGAGGTTGTGTCTTGTATGAGTGATTTGCAGGGGGCCATCCCCAAGACACAAGCACCTTTTCCATCACGCACTCCCTACACCCTCAGAAAGGGGGTGACACTAGACCTGCACTAGTGCAAAGAGCAACTCCAGGGAGGGGACAGTTGGATAATGAGACTAGGAGAGACCTAAGGAGGAGGAAACGATGTTTTACATGTCAGGATTCATGCACACCAGGCCATCGGTGCACGACAGGCAAAGCCCACTATATCGAGGATTTCTCAAACAATGATCAAGAGGATGAGTGTGAGTTGGAGTTTGAGGGAGGAGACAGTGAGGGGCCATCAGAGAGAGCTCCACCACCACCTCCTCCAACAGGAGGACCATCTTTTACACCATCTGGGGAGTCCTTGCATCTTTGTGCGGGGTTCCCAAATTTCTAACCATGAGGATCAGGGGCATAGTGCAGGGGAAGTGTGTCTCAGTCTTGGTAGACAGTGGGGAAACCCATAATTTTATTGATGCTCAGTTGGTCCAGAGGAGAGGCACCATCACTGCGGAATTTGAGGGCTTTTCAGTACTAGTTTCGGGGGATGGGACTATCAAGTGCAACCGATATGTTCTCGCTTTGACAATGGCCATGGGGAACGATGAAAGATCACTTCTTTGTAGTGGATGTACCAGAAACCAATGTGGTGTTGGGTGTCCAATGGTTGTATTCCCTTGGCAGAGTCACCACCGATTGGAGGCAGCTCGTGATGGAGTTTACCGGGCCGGATAATAAGCTAGTATTTCTTCGAGGTATGCATTCATATCCCCCAGAAACAGTTTCAACTCATCGGATGGAGGCAGACTTTAAACATGGGGACATAGCGTGGGCAGTGGAACTGAGGGCTTCAGAGGCTGGGGGACAGACCAAGCCTCCAGCACCAAACATAGAGGATGTGTTGAATAGATATGCAAGATTTTTTGGAGATATACCACTGGGACGGCCACCAGATAGAGGAGTCAAGCATAACATAGAGATGGAGCCCGGTGTGCAGGTTGTCATTACCACTCCCTGTCCCCAAACGCAGCGCAACACAGTTACAAAGCCAAGCCACTACATGCCAAAATAGACTAAAAGGAAAAATCAACTTCCCAACTGTGGGTAATATATTGCAATAATTAGCCTGCTATAAGGAACTTATATTAGAGATGATAATCATACTATTCAGCTAAAGGAGATAACATAGAAGGCAATGTTAAGCGAAATTATAGAACAATTCGACTGTCCATATATCTCTTGATGACGCATGTAAAACTCATACTGTACCAGATCAGATTTTTCGTATGGCTGAGTAACTGTTTCAAATGTAAGGGAAGAAAGGTCATTCAGCCAAGCATCAATTGCACCCTCCGTCCCCAATATAACAGGCATTCTATCTGCAAAATACAATAGAAAGCATCCTTAGCTAGATTGTACAAGTTCTACAAGCACAAATAAGAACCAATACAAAAACTAATGAACTACTGTCCTTGTAACAATAATGATGACAAACTACACCCTGAAATTGAAAATGGGAATCAATTACAGTTCCTCGCTATTGGTTGGCCCTCTTATACTGAAAAACAAGTTTCTTAACCAATAAATGAATAAAGCATTACTATAGCGAAATTATTCTTAAGTATTTTGGACATGTTGATTTACACACCAGATGGAATCAAGCAATATAGTTCAACATTCAAGACTTCCACCAGTTTTATTCCCAAAACTATATGTCTAACACTAATAGGAAGACATAAAGTTCAGAATAATTTCATAAGAGAACTCTTGGCCACTGGCATAAGAAGAATCATTTTATTTTCATTCCTTTTTTAATGTTCTCTGGACTTGTCACAGCATCACGCCATTTATGTTGTACTAAACTATTTCCTGGTTGCTTCTGTATGTTCACAAAATGTCCTGTACTGGTCTCACTGGACACAACAGGGAATATGAACATTGAATTTGCCTAGCAGTTACCAACTATTTTTTTATTGTTCCATTCCTGTTCCAAATAAGCTCGGATAACTTTGAATGGAGTCCAAAACAAATGTGGAAACAAGCACTCTGTAATCCCGTTTTGCTGCAATATTATATACTAGATAGAAAATTTCAAAAGCAATTGCAATAAGCTAGAAGTGTATTCCCACCAAAATACAACCTGAATCACACATAGCAATTCATGATAATATAGTTGTTAATTGTAATAAACCATTCAGTAAGAAGTGTTATACTTTAGAGAGCAACTAAAAATAAGATATGTGGGTGTTTTGCTCCTGGTTTTACCAGAAAACCAAAATAGTCTCAAATTCTAGGAAATGTCACTCACCGAAAGTTTTAGTTGTGAGAAAAGTACATTGTGGCAATATAGCATTCCTTGTCACTAACCCAAGACAAATGGTGACAAATATATGGCCACAACAGCATACAGAACTAAGTTACCCCTTCAGCCTGCTTGTGGGCTAAGTTGAATGAGGAAATGTGGATACATAGGTCAAAATTTTAAGATTATGGCAAGAGGAATTGATATGTGCACACAAACAGCAAAGAGAATCTTTGAACAAATAAGAAAGAATGCAGGAAAAAATGTGAAACTGTAAACATATTTTGTACAATATGTACGTAACTATACATATGGTGACAAATCAATGGCCATGGCAGCATACAGAACCAAGTTACTCCTGCAGCCTGCTTGTGGGCAGAGTTGAACAAGGAAACATGGTATATAGGTCGAAATTTTCAGCGTATAGCATGGGGAATTTATATGTGCACACATACAACAATAAGGATGTTTACACAAATAAGACAGAATGCAGGAGCAAAACTGCACACATACATTCTAAAATATATATTTCAGTATACCTATACAAATATATTGAGTTCCAAAATTGGAAAGTAAGATTTGGTGATTGATGGAACCAATCAATGGAGTGATTAGTGTGATGGTAAACAGAATTGTTTGAGTATTTAGTAGGATTAAGTGTACAATGTATCCCTAAACTGGGAGTTAGAAATAGGAATATAATCCAACTTGTCACCTACTAGATTTCACTATTTCGTCCCTTCGTACAGAAAATGTGTTAATTTGGAAGCTCAAAGACAAATTCCCTCCTCATCCAAGAAAGACCCTCTTTGCCCTTGGAAGTGTTGTCGCCTGAAGTCTACACCCAAGGCACAACGCTCAGAGTAGGGGCTGTCACTCTGAACCCTACTCACTCCGTTTAAACTATCTCCTAAGCAGGCTAAGGGAGGTAGCCCCTAATGGTGAAATGGATGAGGAACTTGTTGAGGATCAACAAGTCTAGGAGACACAAATGAATATCTTAGCAACTTGAGTTAAAATTATGTGGCAAGCGAGATTATTAAACACAACTAATTAGATTCTTAAGATATATCAATGAGAGACCAATGCCTTAAAGTTAAGAAATACTTGCACAACATTGTTTAATATATTCAAGTTACCAGATAAACAATTGCTGCAAAGATAAGTTAGCACCAAGGACAATAAAGAGATGAGCAATGAATTTAGAAAACAATTGCAAGGAAAGTAAAGTATGGCAATATGAAACTTGCAATTATGAATTAAGCCCACAATCTCAATTGTCAATGATCAAGATGCAAGGTTAAATGAACATCTTGATTATTTTTAGTTAAATGCCTATTCTAGGTGAGAGCCTTCTAATCAATTGTTTTGAAGCAAGTCTCACGCAAGGTTGTATAAAGAAGTCCAGGGGAAGGAGGCGAAAACCTCGTTAACAATACCTACCTTGGAGTTCTAATGACCCAAATGCCTCCGTTCCCACAAGGGATTGCCTGCAAGAGGACTGCTAATTCACCTGTTTTAACAGTTGTGCAAGGGTCAATTGCAATGTGGAAAAAATCGAAGTCGGGATTAAATCCACAAGGATCCAAAAGTTGAAAAACTCGATAAAGTCGGGAATTTTTTGAAAAAGTCGGCAAAACTAAAAAAATACAAAATATTCATTTTTGGAAAAAATCCTGATTTTTTCAAAAATAAAAAATAAAAATTATTAAAGAAACTACCTCACTCACGATTTTTTCGAAAAAGTCGGCAAAAAGTCGAGACTTCGAGGATAAAATCGCGACTTTTTCAGGGATGAAAAAGTCGGCAAAAAGTTAGCCGATAAAGTCGGCTCCGGGAAAAATTCGGGATTTTTTCAAAAAGTCTAAACTTTTTGTCGACTTTTTCCACACTGGTCAATTGTTGCAAATTGGATGGTGAAGGTGGCCCTCAATTTCTATCAACCAAGCTTATGCTTGGAGGTAAAATTTAACCATGCAAGTCTAATCTAGGATGAGAATTCAATATGAACAAATTAGGATTTGCTTCAATGAGATTGCAAATATGAAAAGTGCTCCAACAAGATCAATATAGAACTACTTGTGACCAAGACCAAGATATTCAAATACCACTTATCAATCCAAGATTACAAGATCCAATTACAATTAGAGAGACGCTTTAATGTAACTCAAGGAAACAATGATAACAATGATTCTTGATTACCTAAATGTGCTTATTTGGATTCTTCTTTCATTTATCAAATATGGCAATTAGAACAAGAGGAATCATAAAGATTATACAAGCACAACCATAGGTAAATTTGATGAGAATGGTAACAGTGAATCAAGATGATGGAATTGAACAAAAAGGATAAACTATGCAATGCAATACTAGAGAAACAAATATGCTATTTAATGCAATGAAATGCAACTAGACTCTAACAATGCAACTATGAGATGCAATTATGAATGAGGCAATTACAGAAGAGAGAAGAAAGAGATGGTTGGTAACAAATGCAAAGGTAATCCTTGACAAAATATGAACCAAGAACAATGCCAATCTACCATCAATCTGCTGTCCAAGTGTCAATAGATGCACAACGACGAACTTGAAAAGATACACCAAGCTTCAAATAAACCATTGTCAACAAGAGATAAGCTCACTGTAGCTTATTGTCAATGTATATTAGTCCACTGAAGTCAAGATCAATTACCAAATGCAATGAAGAAGAGCCAATGCACAATAATCAATTTTGATGCCAAAAGAATTGTGTTAGACTTTAGAGATGTCACTGTAAGCTCAGATCAGACCACTGAAATAATGAAATCAGTCAACTGTAGTAACAAGAGCAGTCACCCAACGACAATGTTTATCACCAAAGATGCATGAGACAAGAACTAAAACACTATGATTACTCTTACAATTATTATGTGATGTTCTTTAGTGTTTTTAGGGTCTTATTATTATGATTCGGGTGTACAACAACTACTTCAGATCTGAAGTGTGTGACTAAGCAGTAAGTCACAATGGAGAACATTTGAGGCCCTGGGGGCTTGCAGCCTAGCCTCAAAGGATAGTATACCAAGATGCAGGCCCAAATCACAATGAATAGACCTCAAATCAATGTGAAAATCCTTCCAAATCCCCACGCTATACCTGCAATCACAAAGGGTTAACACTATACTCAAATGCAACCACAAAATACCTTGGAAAAGCCTGCGGCTAGAGCTACAAAGGAGATTTGATGTGTTAATCAATACCCAAGCCCAAAACAACAGTGAAAGCCTTCTTTCAAGAGGATGCTAGGCCTGTAAAACAAATGTGTTGGTATTTGCTACAAATTCAACTTCCAAAGAATCAAAACTTCGTGATAGCAATTTTCCAATGAAAACTAAAATGTAACCCTTACAAAAAAATTCGCTAGGCCTGCAAGACAAAGAGATTAGTCTTGTAATCAATTGCAATGAATTTGTTTAGTCTCTCAATGCTTGCGACTAAGGATTTTTGGCATCTATATGCCTGCGGATAGGGTTTACTAGCCTCAAACCCTTGCAACTACCCCAAATAAACCTGCAATCAGACTTTTTCGGCCTTCAAAATTCTTCAACTAACCTGCAATGTGAAACAAGTTAGATCTAAACCCAAAATGCAATTTATAGCCACAAAATTTTGTTTGCAAATTGTTTTAATGATAAACCGCTTGTGAAACCCTTATTTGCAATGGAATAGGCCCTTGTAGGGCTTGTGGCTCCTAAATGTGGCTGAGTGTTGATGGAGAAAGGCACAATAATGTAATATTCCCAATTAGCTTTGCTAATTGGAATATTTCATTTTTGCTTTATTTTGCCGCTTTAGCTAGAAATAATAAATAAAGTGAGAAATAAGAGGGGTCACCTCACTTTAGTCACCTCACTTTATAAATAAAGTGTTCTTTTTCCTAGTTGCTTGACGTTATAACTTAGAGAGGGGGCCTTGGGGGTCCACATGAGTATGATGGGGGAGGCATCAGGCTAACCCAAGGTGAACTGCGCAGGTCAAAGGAGAGTAAGGACGCAGTTAAGTTTTGGAGGGAGTTTGGCATTATAAAAGGGGGGGTTCTCACCTCATTTGGTTATGCATGATTTTATATTGATATTGAGAGCTAGATTTCTGTCTGCTTCAGCACGCCGGTTGTTTAGTCGGTCTGCAGCACTGTTTAGTGCAACCGAGTGTCTCCGGTCGGAGATCTCACCCTTAGCCTCGGGGGACTTCGAGTGCCTGCCCTGGTAAGGTTATTTCTGGTTTCACCCTTAGCTTCGGGGGACTTCGAGTGCCTGCCCTAGTAAGGTTATTTTCTGAGTAACACCCTTCAGTTTCAGTGGGACTTGGTAGCATCTTCAGCAGGAGAATTGGAGAGGAAGAAGCCTCTTGTGGCTGCGCAGATCTGAGAAGAAGAGGACGCTGTTCCAGGAGAAAGAGGACGCTGATCAGTCTTGGAGAGTGAGGACGCTGTTCCAGGGAGGACGCAGTCCAGATCTGAGCAGGGAAAACGCTGTTCCAGGAGGAGGAAGGACGCAGATCAGTCTGAGAGTGAGGACGCTGTTCCAGCAGGAAGAGGAGGACGCAGATCTGGAGGCATATTGATAGATCCAGCCTTGGAGATTGTAGATCTGAGCAGATATCTTCTGATCTGGTTCTGTAGGTGGCAGATCTGGAGAGATAGCATTAGATCCAGCTTGGGAGATTGCAGATCTGAGGAGATATTGGTAGATCCAGTCTAGATCTGAAGAGATAACATCAGATCCAGCCTTGGAGGTTGCAGATCTGAAGAGATATTGCCAGATCTAGCATAGATCTGAGGAGAGAGCAGTAGATCTGATATAGGAGGACGCAGATCTGGAAGGACAGGACACAGATCTGGATTGCAGGCTTTAGATCCAGCAGATCTGAGCATATAGGACGCTGATCCATCTGGGAGGACGCTGATCTAGTGAGCAGGGTCATGGGAGCAGGGCTTAACAGCTTTTTTGGCCTTGAGGAGCTGAGCTTTTCGTCTGGAGGGTTTGGTGACCAGCACCACATCTGCTTCAGCGCTGTCACTAGCAGAAACAACGTTTTCATTGGTGAGGGTTTGGAGTATTGATATCAGCTATCTTTTGGTCTTCAGCTCATAGTTCCAGTGCAGTCCAGCTTCAGTCTTCAGAGCAGTCTTCAGCAAGCTAGAACGCTGTCCTTGTTGCAGCCATTATTTGTCTGAGAGGGCCTTCACTTGCCTAGGGCAAGGATAGGTGCATTTATTCTGATTTTCTTGTACTCCTCTCTATGTACTTCCAGATTAATAAAATGGCTCAGTTTTCTGGCATTCTATGTGTATTGGTTTCATGATCTGGTTCAGCATTGTGTTTTCTATATCTGTCTGGCATATTTCTGTTTATTACTGGTTATTTCCCTTTGGGGATATTACAGTGGTATCAGAGCATAGATCTGGCTCAGCCTGTGGTGCTAGCAATCTATGACGCCCGGGGATAACCCCTACATTTACCGGAGAGAGCACGGAGGAGCTGAGAATAGGGGGAAGTTTCCCTTCGGGGGAAGTGACTCTGATCAGGAATCACCTGTAACAGATCCAGAGACAAAACAGCATAATCCAATGGCAGAGGATGATGTGAGGTTTAAAGAGGCGGTCCTCCGTCACATGCAGGAGACATCACAGATGGTGCAGGAGCAGTCACAGAGGCTCCGGGCCATAGAGATCAGTCAGAGAGAGCTCCCTAGAATTCTTCAGGTCGGAGAAGGGTCGGGCATATCTCGCACCATACCAGATGCTATTCCCATTCTGACAGCGCAGAGACCCTATATGCCCACATTCACACCCGAAGACACAGAGACAGGAGTGCGGGGAGGTGCACAGAGGGTCAATCCGGCACCCACGCGACCCACCATGCCTACCTTTCCGGTAGAGGACGAGGGGTCGACAGCACCAAGAGATGTGGGTCCAGCTCAATATGCGGTCGTTTTTGCAGAATGGCAGGGCCTAGGTCAGGCGTTCATGGATGCTTTCCCCTTAGAGCGCTATTTCCAGTACCGATGTGGCGTCAAAGCCCATGAGCAGGAGCAGCACCAACACAAGGGACGTGGATCCCACCGTGATAGTCACCGTGCAGCGAGTAAATTCCATTTGTCGATGTTTGATGGTTCGCAGAAGACTACGGCAAAGTCCTGGGTGGAGAAGCTGGACATCTATTTTCAGCTTAACCAGATGCCAGAGACGGAGGCCATTAAGATGGCTGCATTGCATTTAGAGGGTGAGGCCCAGGACTGGTGGTTTCATGGGATGGCAACACTGGGACATTCCACAGTGACGACATATGCTGAGTTCACCAGGAGAGTGGTGGAGCGTTTTGATAGGAGGGATCCGGAGCAACATTTTGTTGAGCTGACCAAGCTCAGACAGACTGGGAGTGCAGAGGCATACATCTCAGACTTCTTGAGGGTTTCAGTGATGGTACCTGACTTATCGACAGCTCGGATGGTCTATATGTTTGTGGAGGGGCTGTCAGAGCCACTTCGTGGCCTAGTCCGGTCCAACAAACCGGCTACACTACAGGATGCTATCAGTAGGGCTCGTGATCTACAAGATGTCTTGCCTAGGGCTCGGCCACCTTATCCCCAGAGACGGGCTTTCCAGCCTAAGGGGAAGGACACGAGGGTTCCGCCTCCCAAGGCGAATCCAGGACGAGGACAGTTTGATGATGACGCCAGGAGAGAGCTGAGACGGAAGCGATTATGCTTCACTTGCCAGGAGCCGTGGGCACCGGGACACAAATGTACGGCAGGGAAGGCACATTTCATAGAGGTCTTCTCCGAGGGCAGCGGGGAAGAGGATGAGGTGGATGATGAGGAGGCAGGAGGATGTTATGCAGCGCAGAGTACCTTACCACCTCCACCACCCGATGCAGGTGGGGCATCATTCGCACCTACTGGGGGAGCTCTAGCAGCATTACGAGGAGTCCCCAAGTATCTGACATTGCGCGTACGAGGGACAGTGCGCAGACAGCGGGTTTCGGTCTTAGTCGACAGTGGGGCCACCCACAACTTCATTGATGCCCAGATGGTCGCACGGAGAGGCATACCGACGGAAGGCTTTGATGGGTTTTCCGTTTTGGTACCAGGAGATCAGACCATGGCATGTGCTCGATATGTACCAGAACCGTCAGTGACGATGGGCACCTATACATTGACCGATCACTTCTTTGTGGTGGACATCCCAGACACCAATGTGATATTGGGAGTTCAGTGGCTTATTACTCTGGGGAAGGTCACAACTGATTGGAAGGCCTTGGAGATGGAGTGGGATGATCCCAAGACGGGGAAGCATGAGAAAATACGAGGGCAGAACACATATCCACCCCAGACAGTATCGACACACAGCATGGAGGCGACATTCCGCAAGGGAGATATAGAGTGGGCAGTAGAGTTGCGGGCTTCAGAGGCAGTAGATACAGGACGGACAGTGCACCCTGATCTACAGACTCTTCTCGACAGATATGCAGTCGTTTTTGGAGACATCCCGCCAGGACAGCCACCAGATCGGGGGTTTGAGCACACGATCGAGCTGGAGCAGGGGATACAGGCAGTGATCACCACACCGTATAGGCATCCCAAGGCCTATCGGGATGAGATAGAACGGGCCATTCAGGAGTTGTTGGCCCTTGGGCACATTCGACCCAGCACCAGTCCTTTCGCTTCTTCAGTAGTGCTGGTGAAGAAGAAGGACGGTACATTACACATGTGCATTGATTACAGGGCTCTGAACAAGAAGACCCTGAAGAACAGGTACCCCATTCCCAGGATCGACGAGCTGATGGATGAGTTGAGAGGAGCACGGTTCTTCTCAAAGATTGATTTGAGATCCGGGTACCATCAGATACGCATGAGGGAACAAGACATTCCCAAGACTGCTTTTAGGTGTCATTATGGGCACTTTGAGTTTTTGGTCATGCCATTTGGGTTGACCAATGCACCAGCTACCTTTCAGTCTTGTATGAACCACATCTTCAGGGATCATCTGAGGAAGTTTGTGCTGGTTTTCTTTGATGATATCCTTATATACAACAGGACTTGGGAGGAGCATCTCCAGCACATTGAGACGGTCTTGCACATTTTGGAGGAGCAGCAGTTCTTTGCCAAGCTCTCCAAGTGTGAGTTTGGATTGACGGAGATGCTGTATCTGGGACACATTATAGGAGTGGACGGGGTGAGAGTCCACGAGGAGAAGATCCGGGCTATCAGGGACTGGCCAGAGCCACGGAATGTAACAGAACTTCGAGGGTTCATTGGTATTTGCACCTATTACAGGAAGTTCGTCAAGGGCTTCTCTCAGCTTGCTGCACCCCTCACGGAGTTGACGAGGAAGGGAGCATTCAGTTGGTCGGATACGGCACAGCGAGCTTTTGATAAGCTCAAAGAGGTGATGAGCAGTTGCCCAGTGTTAGCACTACCTGATTTTACGCAGCCCTTTGTCCTAGAGTGCGATGCATCAGGAGAGGGGATTGGAGCAGTTTTGATGCAGGAGGGTCATCCGATTGCGTTCGAGAGCCGGAAGCTCCTTCCACACGAGAGGCTATATCCCATATATGACAAGGAGATGCTGGCCATCATGCATGCGTTGGCCAAATTCCGGCAGTACCTGGTAGGTGGCAGATTCAGGGTGAGGACAGATCATAACAGCCTGAGGTACTTTCTGGAGCAGAAGCAGTTGCAGGAGAGACAGCAGAAGTGGATCAGCAAGATCCAGGCCTACGACTTTGACATAGAGTATGTTAAAGGGAAGAATAACGTGGTAGCTGATGCCCTTTCTCGTAGACCGGCCACGTTATCACTCATGAGCTTGGACGCTGATTGGAGGGCTCGACTGTTGGTTGAGTACTCCAAGGATAGGTTTGCATGCGAGGTTCTGGATGGGCAGGTAGCAGATGACAGGTACAGGGTGGTCGATGAGATCATCTATTACAGGGATAGGATCTTCTTGACTGAGGGGTCTCAGCTCAAGAAGAAGATACTCCAGGCTTCACATGATTCACCATTGGCGGGCCATCAGGGGTTCACCAAGATGTACAGGGCCATCCGGGAGAGATTTGCATGGAAGGGCCTCAAGGAGGACGTACTCCAGCATGTCAGGGAGTGCGAGGTTTGTCAGCGGAACAAGGGAGAGATGAGCCATCCCGCGGGGTTGCTGCAGCCACTTCCCATTCCGGAGGGGAAATGGGAGAGTATTTCGATGGACTTCATCACGGGGTTGCCCACGGTACAGGGCAAGGACTGCATCTTCGTAGTGGTTGACCGGCTAACGAAGTATGCTCATTTTTTCGCCATTTCGGCACATCACACAGCGGCACAGGTGGCAGAGTTGTTTTTCCGGGAGGTTTTCAGATTGCATGGTCTACCCAAGACCATTGTTAGTGACAGGGACAGCCGGTTTATGGGTGGATTTTGGCAGGAGCTCTTCCGACTAGTGGGGACCGAGTTGACACCGAGCACTAGTTATCATCCCCAGACGGACGGGCAGACGGAGATAGTTAACAAGTGGCTAGAGGGCTACTTGCGTAACTACGTCAGCGGGCAGCAGAGAGCGTGGCTGAAATGGCTACATCTGGGCGAGTACTGCTACAACACAACCCACCATATGTCTATCGGTATGGCACCTTTCTATGCATTGTATGGATATCATTCCCTATCTTTTGTGGACATGATGTTTGGTGTTAGCAGGGCTCCGCGAGCCAAGTTATGGATCCAAGAGAGGCAAGATATCCTCCGGACTCTCAAGGACAACATAGCCACAGCACAGAATCAGCAGAAGTTGTATGCTGATAAGGGTCGGGTGGAGAGACACTTTGAGGTAGGGGACCTAGTCTACCTACGGTTACAGCCATACCGACAGTCTTCGCTCAAACAGAAGGGGGCAGAGAAGCTAAAGCCTCGTTTTTATGGACCATATAGGGTGATACGCAGGATCGGGCAGGTCGCATATGAGTTGGAACTGCCCCAAGGCAGCCGGATTCATAACATCTTCCATGTATCATGCCTGAAGAAGGCACTGGGTCAGCATGTGACAGTCACCGGGGAGCTACCGCCTACAGATGATGAGGGGCACTTGGTGTTACAGCCGGAGGCCATTATTGACACGAGGGAGAGACAGCTGCGGAGCAGGAAGATCAGAGAGTTTTTGGTGAGATGGAAGAATTCGTCGGATGAGGATGCCACTTGGGAGGATGAGAGGATCTTACAGCACCCATCACTTCAGTTGCTTGAGGACAAGCAACGTTTTGCCGGGGGAGACTGTAATATTCCCAATTAGCTTTGCTAATTGGAATATTTCATTTTTGCTTTATTTTGCCGCTTTAGCTAGAAATAATAAATAAAGTGAGAAATAAGAGGGTCACCTCACTTTAGTCACCTCACTTTATAAATAAAGTGTTCTTTTCCTAGTTGATTGACGTTATAACTTAGAGAGGGGGCCTTGGGGGTCCACATGAGTATGATGGGGAGGCATCAGACTAACCCAAGGTGAACTGCGCAGGTCAAAGGAGAGTAAGGATGCAGTTAAGTTTTGGAGGGAGTTTGGCATTATAAAAGGAGGGGTTCTCACCTCATTTGGTTATGCATGATTTTATATTGATATTGAGAGCTAGACTTCTGTCTGCTTCAGCACGCCGGTTGTTTAGTCGGTCTGCAGCACTGTTTAGTGCAACCGAGTGTCTACGGTCGGAGATCTCACCCTTAGCCTCGGGGGACTTCGAGTGCCTGCCCTGGTAAGGTTATTTCTGGTTTCACCCTTAGCTTCGGGGGACTTCGAGTGCCCGCCCTAGTAAGGTTATTTTCTGAGTAACACCCTTCAGTTTCAGTGGGACTTGGTAGCATTTTCAGCAGGAGAATTGGAGAGGAAGAAGCCTCTTGTGGCTGCGCAGATCTGAGAAGAAGAGGACGCTGTTCCAGGAGAGAGAGGACGCTGATCAGCCTTGGAGAGTGAGGACGCTGTTCCAGGGAGGACGCAGTCCAGATCTGAGCAAGGAAAACGCTGTTCCAGGAGGAGGAAGGACGCAGATCAGTCTGGGAGTGAGGACGCTGCTCCAGCAGGAAGAGGAGGTCGCAGATCTGAAGGCACATTGATAGATCCAGCCTTGGAGATTGTAGATCTGAGCAGATATTTGCAGATCTGGTTCTGTAGGTGGCAGATCTGGGGAGATAGCATTAGATCCAGCTTGGGAGATTACAGATCTGAGGAGATATTGGCAGATCCGGCCTAGATCTGAAGAGATAACATCAGATCCAGCCTTGCAGGTTGCAGATCTGAAGAGATATTGTCAGATCTAGCATAGATCTGAGGGGAGAGCAGTAGATCTGATATAGGAGGACGCGGATCTGGAGAGGACGGAACGCGGATCGGATTGTAGGCTTCGGATCAGAGCAGTCTGAGCATATAGAATGATCCACATGCAGGAGGGCCCGATCGATGGCGGGGTCATGTGAGCGGGCTTGACAACGTTTTGGCCTTGAGGGCGAGCTTTTCATCTGTAGGGTTTGGTGACCAGCACCACATCTGCTTCAGCGCTGTCACTAGCAGAAACAACGTTTTCATTGGTGAGGGTTTGGAGTATTGATATCAGCTATCTTTTGGTCTTCAGCTCATAGTTCCAGTGCAGTCCAGCTTCAGTCTTCAGAGCAGTCTTCAGCCAGCTAGGACGCTGTCCTTGTTGCAGCCATCATTTGTCTGAGAGGGCCTCCACTTGCCTGGGGCAAGGATAGGTGCATTTATTCTGATTTTCCTGTACTCCTCTCTATGTACTTTCAGATTAATAAAATGGCTCAGTTTTCTGGCATTCTATGTGTATTGGTTCCATGATCTGGTTCAGCATTGTGTTTTCTATATCTGTCTGGCATATTTCTGTTTATTACTGGTTATCTCCCTTCGGGGATACTACATAGTTGGAGGCACCCTCCAACCGGTCCTGATCACCCAACCCAGTGGTTGCCATCTCACCCAACCAAATGTCGAACTGCTGCCTCTAATCCTCTGTGCAACTGGCTCTATGCACTCCCTGCTAGAGTAAGCCAAATAAATCTCGATCTCACTGCTTCTGCACGGGAAATCAGAATTTATTGGGCAAGAAATTCCCTGAGGTAAGAATTCCGTCAGTATGCTTCTTCTTCCTTATGATGCTTTCTGCACCAGCAATTGCTGCTACACAAACACTGTGTCCCACTAGAAACTGGTCTGCACTGCTCCCTCTATTGCTGACAAATTGCAAACTGGAAATCGTACCTCTCTGTCGACTCACTCAGAGAGAGATTCTTTTGCAAATCTTGCTCTCCTGGCTTGGACTGCGCAATCCCTTGGGAATTCGATCTGCTGCCTACACAGCTCTTCGATCTCCCTCCTTCTCTTCAACTTTAAACTCTTCAGGATTGCTCTCTTGCTTCACCTGCGCTGCTATACATGCTCTGATACCATGTGGAAATTCCTAAACCCAGAATCCCTATTGCAGCAAACTGATATTACTTCTCGTAATTGATTAATCATGAATGTTATTTACTGTGTTCTAAAAGTAAATACTGAAGCAAATACACTGCAACTTTCACTACATAAATAAACTGCGAAAAACTAAACGCGGAAACAAGATTTGAGCAAGAAGAAAATTAAGCACACATGACACCGTTATTTTTGGACTAAGTCCCCGGAAAAACCGATGCAGTAGATGAGGGTTTGATATTATTAAGTAGAAGTTTCTAAATATAATTGGAAGCCCAAATTTTGTCTATCCATAGAGAATCTGATTGACAGAGAACTAGCGAGGATTACCTCACACTGACACTGAAATCCGGAACTGACCCAATACTAAACTGGACAGGCCCACACTGCCTCTGCGTAGATCTGCGTCACTTTGGCTGGGGACTACTCCAGCTCCTGTTGCTGGACCTTTTGCTCGTTGGATGTAGATCTTTTGCCCCTCCGGCCTTACACCCTGGCACTGGATCTGATTAATCTGCAGCAAAATCTTGGGTCTCCTTAAGGCTACAACACTGCCTCTGCGTGGCACTACGTTGCCTAGCGTAGCTGCTACGCTGCCTCTTCTGCGTACTGCCCTCTGCCTTCTCTGCAAAGTATTCTCGGCTTAGGAAGAGATCTTCCAACTGGAACTATCACTGCCCCTCACTGTGATCAAATCAACTCGATCAACTCCTCCGGCTGCTCTGCGTTGCTCACTTGAGAAATTTGATCTTTAGACTCACTCGGTGTGCCTTCCAAATGCACATTGAAATCCTTATAATCTTATCGTTGGATAACCAACGACCTAGATTAAAACATAATCAACAACTTAGATCATATTTGACTCGATGTCCATCTTTTTCTAGAAGTTTCGCACCTAGTTCTATTAATATACTTCAATTATTTTAATTCCCAAAGTTTAGACTTACGCTCCCATTAAAAATAATTAATTATTTTAATAAAACCCCATCCAGGTGGAATTTCCCAAAACACTTTTTGGGTATTTTGGAATACATGTGTCTAAGCCTCCCTGCAAAATTTGAGACTTAAAGCACATCTGATGCTACCTGAAATCAACACTTGGTCCATCCTTCAATCGATAGGTGTCATGTCAATAATGATGGAACAAAGGGGAGAAGACTTCATGGCCAAGTACCATAGTCAAAGGGACCAACTATGGTGGGCTTCTCATCCTAAGTGTATAGATGTAGGGAGGGAGCAATCGCGGATGCATGAATTACCAACTCGGCCTTTGTTTTTCCACCTCTCTTGTGCGCCTTTTACTTTTTCTTGATTTTTTCTTTGTATTACTACTCATAGCTCAAGGGTTAGAGCTTGCTTCGTATGATGTATAACAATGATTACCCCCTTAAGGGTGAGGCAACTCATTGCTGACTAGGGTTTGTGACACATGCAAGTGTTGGTTCTCATAATATGACGAGCAACATGTGCTCAAGAACCAAGTGATGGCCATAATGAGTGAGGTTTTTTCCCACGTCCTAATTTGTATGTACTGGCCAACTTTTGCATTTTGATCTTTTGTTATTTTTTGTTTTTAAATTTGTGGCCATTATTTGCTTTTCCTTTTCCTTTTAGCTGCATCAACCTCCCAGGGCCAAGTATCAGGAACTACCCAAGTATCTCCCTAAGGCTACAGAGCTACCTCTGCGTGGCACTGCGTTGCCTAGCATAGCTGCTACGCTGCCTCTTTTGCGTAATTCCCTCTGCCTTCTCTACAAAGTATTCCTGACTCAGGAAGAGATCTTCCACCGGAACTATCAATGTTCCTCACTGTGATCGAGTCAACTCGATCAACTCCTCCGGCTGCTCTGCGCTGCTCACTTGAGAAATTTGATCTCTAGACTCACTCGGTGTGCCTTCTCAATTCCCATCAAAGTCCTTATAATCTTCTCGTTGGATAACCAACGGCCCAGATTAAAACATAATCAACGGCTTAGATCATATTTGACTCGATGTCTGTCTTTTTCTAGAAGTTTCGCATCCAGTTCTATTAATATACTTTAATTATTTTAATTCCCTAAGTTTAGACTTAGCTCCCATTAAAAATAATTAATTATTTTAATAAAACCCCATCTGGATGGAATTTCCCAAAACGCTTTCTGGGTATTTTGGAATACAAGTGTCTAAGCCTCCCTCCAAAATTTGAGACTTAAAGCACATCCGATGCTACTAGAAATCAACACTTGGTCCATCCTTCAATCGATAGCTGTTATGTGAATAATGATGGAACAAAGGGGAGAAGACTTCATGGCCAAGTGCCATGGTCAAAGGGACCAACTATGGTGGGCTTTTCACCCTATGTATATAGATGCAGGGAAGGAGTAATCGTGGATGCATGAATTACCAATTCAGCCTTTGTTTTTCCACCTCCCTTGTGTGCCTTTTACTTTTTCTTGTTTTTTTCTTTGTATTACTACTCGTAGCTCAAGGGTTAGAGCTTGCTTCGTATGATGTATGACAATGATTACTCCCTTAAGGGTGAGGCAACTCATTGCTGACCAAGGTTTGTGACACATGCAAGTGTTCCTTCTCATAATATGACGAGCTACATGTGCTCAAGAACCAAGTGATGGCCATAATGAGTGAGGTAGAGCTGATGCTAGGTTTTTTCCCACGTGCTAATTTGTATGTACTGCCCATCTTTTGCATTTTGATCTTTTGTTTTTTTTTGTTGTTTAAATTTGTGGCCATTATTTGCTTTTCCTTTTTCTTTTAGCTATATCAACCTCCCAGGGCCAAGTATCGGGACCTAGCCAAGTATCTCCTTAAGGCTACAATGCTGCCTATGCATGGCATTGTGTTGCCTAGCGTAGCTGCTACACTGCCTCTTCTACGTACTTCCCTTTGCCTTCTCTGCAAAGCATTCCCGGCTCAGGAGGAGATCTTCCAACCGGAACTATCATTGCCCCTCACTGCGATCGAATCAACTTGATCAACTCCTCCGGCTGCTCTGCATTGCTCACTTGAGAAATTTGATCTCTAGACTCACTCGGTGTGCCTTTCAAATGCCCATCGCAGTCCTTATAATCTTCTCGTTGGATAACCAACGACCCAGATTAAAACATAATCAACGGCTTAGATCATATTTGACTCGTTGTCTGTATTTTTCTAGAAGTTTCACACCTAGTTCTATTAATATACTTTAATTATTTTAATTTCCTAAGTTTAGAGTTACGCTCCCATTAAAAATAATTAATTATTTTAATAAAACCCCATCCGGGTAGAATTTCCCAAAACGTTTTCTGGGTATTTTGGAATACATGTGTCTAAGTCTCCTTGCAAAATTTGAGACTTAAAGCACATCCGATGCTACCGGAAATCAACACTTGGTCCATCCTTCTATCGATAAGTGTCATGTGAATAATGATGGAACAAAGGGGAGAAGACTTCATGGCCAAGTGCCATGGTCAAAGGGACCAACTATGGTGGGCTTCTCATCCTAAGTGTATAGATGTAGGGAGGGATCAATCCTGGATGCATGAATTACCAACTCGGCCTTTATTTTTCCACCTCTCTTGTGCGCCTTTTACTTTTTCCTGATTTTTTCTTTTTATTACTACTCGTAGCTCAAGGGTTAGAGCTTGCTTCGTATGATGTATAACAATGATTACCCTCTTAAGGGTGAGGCAACTCATTGCTGACTAGGGTTTGTGACACATGCAAGTGTTCGTTCTCATAATATGACGAACAACATGTGCTTAAGAACCAAGTGATGGCCATAATGAGTGAGGTAGAGCTGATGCTAGGTTTTTTCCCACGTGCTAATTTGTATGTATTGGCCAACTTTTGCATTTTGATCTTTTGTTTTGTTTTGTTTTGTTTTTTTTTTAAATTTGTGGCCATTATTTGCTTTTCCTTTTTCTTTTAGCTGCATCAACCTCCCAGGGCCAAGTATCGGGAACTACCCAAGTATCTCCTTAAGGCTACAACACTGCCTCTGCGTGGCACTGCATTGCCTAGCGTAGCTACTATGCTGCCTCTTCTGCGTACTTCCCTCTGCCTTCTCTCCAAAGTATTCCCGACTCAGAAAGAGATCTTCCAACCAGAACTATCACTGCCCCTCACTGTGATCGAATCAACTTGATCAACTCCTCTGGCTGCTCACTTGAGAAATTTGATCTCTAGACTCACTCGGTGTGCCTTCCCAATTCCCATCGAAGTCCTTATAATCTTCTTGTTGGATAACCAACGACCCAGATTAAAACATAATCAACGGCTTAGATCATATTTGACTCGATGTCTGTCTTTTTCTAGAAGTTTCGTACCTAGTGCTATTAATATACTTTAATTATTTTAAATCCCTAAGTTTAGACTTATGCTCCCATTAAAAATAATTAATTATTTTAATAAAACCCCATCTGGGTGGAATTTCCCAAAACGCTTTCTGGGTATTTTGGAATACATGTGTCTAAGCCTCCCTCCAAAATTTGAGACTTAAAGCACATCCGATGCTACTAGAAATCAACACTTGGTCCATCCTTCAATCGATAGGTATCATGTGAATAATGATGGAACAAAGGGGAGAAGACTTCATGGCCAAGTGCCATGGTCAAAGGGACCAACTATGGTGGGCTTCTCATCCTAAGTGTATAGATGTAGGGAGGGAGCAATCGTGGATGCATGGATTACCAACTCAGCCTTTGTTTTTCCACTTCTCTTGTGTGCCTTTTACTTTTTCTTGATTTTTTCTTTGTATTACTACTCGTAGCTCATGGGTTAGAGCTTGCTTCGTATGATGTATTACAATGATTACCCTCTTAAGGGTGAGGCAACTCATTGCTGACCAGGGTTTGTGACACATACAAGTGTTCCTTCTCATAATATGACGAGCAACATGTGCTCAAGAACCAAGTGATGGCCATAATGAGTGAGGTAGAGCGGATGCTAGGTTTTTTCCCACGTGCTAATTTGTATGTACTGCCCATCTTTTGCATTTTGATCTTCTGTTTTTTTTTGTTTTTTAAATTTGTGGCCATTATTTGCTTTTCCTTTTTCTTTTAGCTATATCAACCTCCCAGGGCCAAGTATCGGGACCTAGCCAAGTATCTCCTTAAGGCTACAATGCTGCCTATGCATGGCATTGCGTTGCCTAGCGTAGCTACTACACTGCCTCTTCTACGTACTTCCCTTTGCCTTCTCTGCAAAGCATTCCCGGCTCAGGAGGAGATCTTCCAACCGGAACTATCATTGCCCCTCACTGCGATCGAATCAACTTGATCAACTCCTCCGGCTGCTTTGCATTGCTCACTTGAGAAATTTGATCTCTAGACTCACTCGGTGTGCCTTTCAAATGCCCATCGCAGTACTTATAATCTTCTCGTTGGATAACCAACGACCCAGATTAAAACATAATCAACGGCTTAGATCATATTTGACTCGTTGTCTGTATTTTTCTAGAAGTTTCGCACCTAGTTCTATTAATATACTTTAATTATTTTAATTTCCTAAGTTTAGAGTTACGCTCCCATTAAAAATAATTAATTATTTTAATAAAACCCCATCCGGGTAGAATTTCCCAAAACGTTTTCTGGGTATTTTGGAATACATGTGTCTAAGTCTCCTTGCAAAATTTGAGACTTAAAGCACATCCGATGCTACCAGAAATCAACACTTGGTCCATCCTTCTATCGATAAGTGTCCTGTGAATAATGATGGAACAAAGGGGAGAAGACTTCATGGCCAAGTGCCATGGTCAAAGGGACCAACTATGGTTGGCTTCTCATCCTAAGTGTATAGATGTAGGGAGGGAGCAATCCTGGATGCATGAATTACCAACTCGGCCTTTATTTTTCCACCTCTCTTGTGCGCCTTTTACTTTTTCCTGATTTTTTTTTTTTATTACTACTCGTAGCTCAAGGGTTAGAGCTTGCTTCGTATGATGTATAACAATGATTACCCTCTTAAGGGTGAGGCAACTCATTGCTGACTAGGGTTTGTGACACATACAAGTGTTCGTTCTCATAATATGACGAGCAACATGTGCTTAAGAACCAAGTGATGGCCATAATGAGTGAGGTAGAGCTGATGCTAGGTTTTTTCCCACGTGCTAATTTGTATGTATTGGCCAACTTTTGCATTTTGATCTTTTGTTTTGTTTTGTTTTTTTTTTTTTTTAAATTTGTGGCCATTATTTGCTTTTCCTTTTTCTTTTAGTTGCATCAACGTCCCAGGGCCAAGTATCGGGAACTACCCAAGTATTTCCTTAAGGCTACAACACTGCCTCTGCGTGGCACTGCATTGCCTAGCGTAGCTACTACGCTGCCTCTTCTGCGTACTTCCCTCTTCCTTCTCTCCAAAGTATTCCCGACTCAGGAAGAGATCTTCCAATCGGAACTATCACTGCCCCTCACTGTGATCGAATCAACTTGATCAACTCCTCTGGCTGCTCACTTGAGAAATTTGATCTCTAGACTCACTCGGTGTGCCTTCCCAATTCCCATCGAAGTCCTTATAATCTTCTCGTTGGATAACCAACGGGCCAGATTAAAACATAATCAACGGCTTAGATCATATTTGACTCGATGTCTGTCTTTTTCTAGAAGTTTCGCACCTAGTGCTATTAATATACTTTAATTATTTTAAATCCCTAAGTTTAGACTTACGCTCCCATTAAAAATAATTAATTATTTTAATAAAACCCCATCTGGGTGGAATTTCCCAAAACGCTTTCTGGGTATTTTGGAATACATGTGTCTATGCCTCCCTCCAAAATTTGAGACTTAAAGCACATCCGATGCTACCAGAAATCAACAATTGGTCCATCCTTCAATCGATAGGTATCATGTGAATAATGATGGAACAAAGGGGAGAAGACTTCATGGCCAAGTGCCATGGTCAAAGGGACCAACTATGGTGGGCTTCTCATCCTAAGTGTATAGATGTAGGGAGGGAGCAATCATGGATGCATGAATTACCAACTCAGCCTTCGTTTTTCCACTTCTCTTGTGTGCCTTTTACTTTTTCTTGATTTTTTCTTTGTATTACTACTCGTAGCTCATGGGTTAGAGCTTGCTTCGTATGATGTATGACAATGATTACCCTCTTAAGGGTGAGGCAACTCATTGCTGACCAGGGTTTGTGACACATACAAGTGTTCCTTCTCATAATATGACGAGCAACATGTGCTCAAGAACCAAGTGATGGCCATAATGAGTGAGGTAGAGCGGATGCTAGGTTTTTTCCCATGTGCTAATTTGTATGTACTGGCCATCTTTTTCATTTTGATCTTTCTTCTTCTTCTTTTTTTTCTTTAATTTGTGGCCATTATTTGCTTTTCCTTTTTTTTTTTTAGCTGTATCAACCTCCCATGGTCAAGTATCGGGACCTACCCAAGTATCTCCTCAAGGCTACAACGTTGCCTATGCGTGGCACTGCGTTGCCTAGCGTAACTGCTACGATGCCTCTTCTACGTACTTCTCTCTGCCTTCTCTGCAAAGTATTCCCGGCTCAGGAAGAGATCTTCCAATCGGAACTATCATTGCCTCTCACTGCGATCGAATCAACTCGATCAACTCCTTCGGTTGCTCTACGCTGCTCACTTGAGAAATTTGATCTCTAGACTCACTGGGTGTGCCTTTCAAATGCCCATCGAAGTCCTTATAATCTTCTCGTTGGATAACCAACGACCCAAATTAAAACATAATCAATGGCTTAGATCATATTTGACTAGATGTCTGTCTTTTTCTAGAAGTTTCGCACCCAGTTCTATTAATATACTTTAATTATTTTAATTTCCTAAGTTTAGACTTACGCTCCCATTAAAAATAATTAATTATTTTAATAAAACCCCATTCGGGTAGAATTTCCCAAAACGCTTTTTGGATATTTTGGAATACATGTGTCTAAGCCTCCCTGCAAAATTTGAGACTTAAAGCACATCCGATGCTACCAGAAATCAACACTTGGTCCATCCTTCTATCGATAAGTGTCATGTGAATAATGATGGAACAAAGGGGAGAAGACTTCATGGCCAAGTGCCATGGTCAAAGGGACCAACTATGGTGGGCTTATCATCCTAAGTGTATAGATGCAGGGAGGGAGCAATCGTGGATGCATGAATTACCAACTCGGCCTTTCTTTTTCCACCTCTCTTGTGCGCCTTTTACTTTTTTTTGATTTTTTCTTTGTATTACTACTCGTAGCTCAAGGGTTAGAGCTTGCTTCTTATGATGTATAACAATGATTACCTCCTTAAGGGTGAGGAAACTCATTGCTGACCAGGGTTTGTGACACATGCAAGTGTTCCTTCTCATATTATGACGAACAACATGTGCTCAAGAACCAAGTGATGGCCATAATGAGTGAGGTAGAGTTGATGCTAGGTTTTTTCCCACGTGGTAATTTGTATGTATTGGCCATCTTCTGCATTTTGATCTTTTGTTTTTTTTTTTTTTTTTAAATTTGTGGCCATTATTTGCTTTTCCTTTTTCTTTTAGCTGCATCAACCTCGCAGGGCCACGTATCGGGACCTACCCAAGTATGAGGATGTATGGTGCCAATCCCAATGAACCAATGATTAGTTGAACTCGAAGGAGGGAGGTGGAATATGGGGCTCGTGATGTGAGATGGAAAGTGGTGAGTGTGGAATAGGGAGAGATGGGACTATGCTATCTCTATCGAGGTTTCCTTAAGTAGTGCCCTTTCTATACCCATTGGGCCATTAGGGAAGGTCCCACTGGACTAGGATGAAAGATTAACCCCCCATTTCAGACGAGGGAACAAAATAATGGTCAAAAGTCCTCTTCCTTCCAGGTTATCCCAAAATCCATGCCAAATGCCCAAAATACAAACACGTATAAGCACCCGATCGCAAAATGAATAGAGTACCTTTTGATTGGAAGCCCACCTTGCAATGTGCACTCATGCAAATTGGGTAAGGAAACATATGACTGATGCAGGTGGCCGAGATATGACTAGCACATCATCATCAACTACTAGTGGTTGTCAAGGGCTGCTGGCCGTCCACTGGAAGAGAAGATAGGAGAAAAATTTCTCCCATGGGGCCACCCACTTTTGGTGGGTAAAATGCCATCTCAGCAATTTTGAATAGTGTTGCTGATTAGTTTTGCAATCAGACCCACAACAAGAATATAGGTCTAGTAGCCGTTTTGAAGACATAGTTCTCCACAGAAGATTGAGAGCAAAAAATAGAAAGCTAATTCTACAAGGTATCCATGTTGGTGAAGTGAGTGGGGTATAAGCCTCTTGTTTACAAATCAGAATTGCAATGGAAAGAGAACAATATTTCATTTTCTAGCAGCTTAATCTTCTAAGCAATCCAAGGAGAAAATATGCCAAACTATCTAAATAAGTTTCAGCCTTCTAGGTAAAGTTATCTTGCATACACCAAATGTGAAAATTCATTTTTATAACAGTTATAACAATAGTAAAACAACAAAATGTTGAGATTTTGTGTATTGGGGGTAGCATTAGTTGTGCTCTAGGTCCCAAATTTTGAGGAAGGACTAGAGTTCACCTGATCTACAAGACCTAGAAATGGATTTGGGAAATTTCATCTGGTTTAGGAGATATTAAATTAATTAATTATTTTAATGTATTTTCTTAGTTAAAACTTAGGAAAATAAGATAACTAAAGTGAATTTAATTAAACATGTGATGAAATTGTTTTAAGTCACATGGATCAAGCTTTCTTTTAATCTTAGCCATTGATTAAAAATTTAATCTTGGCCGTTGATTTGTCAACGAGAAAAGTATAAAGGAAAAGCTTGGGGTCATTTGTAAAACACACAGAGGCAGAGCACTGAAGCTAAGCTGAGATTCTAGGGCGGGGTTGCTAAGAATTCTCAAGTGTTTTAGTTGCAGAGAGGGGAATTTAGACCAAGGGGATGATCTGATCCCGGGGTCTAGAATACACAAGAAACAGAGAAGAGATCAGGAAAGATAGCGCAGAGGAAGGCAGCAGTAGACGGCAGCAGCAGTAGCAGACGACAACAGTAGCAGCAGCAGACGGCAACAACAGCAGACGACAACAACAATAGACGGCAGCAGCAGACGACAACAACAGCAGCAGACGACAGCAGTAGCAGCAACAGACGACAGCGGCAACAATAGCAGCAGCAAGGACAACGCTATTTTCAGGAAACCCTTCAGCGGTTACGCAGAGACCCTCAGGGCAGTGTAGTGACTGCGTCACCCAGTCTGAAGTAACGTAGTCCCTTCCAGTGACAGCATTGAGCATTTGGAGGCCTTCAGAGGCTGACACAGTGTCTTTTAGGGGCAAATCTAGGGTTTCTAGGCCTAGATCTGGCTGAGTTCTATAAATCTCGTTCGAGGGTGTGGATCAGTCAGTATTTTTGGTCTTAGATCAGCTAGGTGCTGCAGATCTAGAGTTCTCTCTGTAGGGTCTTCCAGATCTGGAACCCATAGTTGTGTATTCAGAAATATTCTTAGTAATAGAACCCTCCAGCAGCGAGAGACCAGTTTTCCCACCTTGGGTTTTTCCGAGGATAGTTTGTCCATAAATAACTGTGTCACTTTGTCTAATTCTAGATCTGAATTGGTAGAGATCTGTTATGTGTTTTGCTTTGATGTTAACTTGAATTTATTCAGTCGATAACTTGTATAAGTAGGAGAAGCTTAACCGGATTAACATAAATAATTTCTGCATAAGAATTAAGATTCAGAAATTTCTACATGGTATCAGAGCAATTGCAGATCTAGAAGGGTCACCAGTTGAAGCATCTGAAGGATCTAGCTGTAGAAAGCAGCTGGAAAGGCAGCAGAAAAGCAAATATGAAGGGACAGTGCAATTTTCAGGAGAAGATTCACACAGAGGGAAGGGTGACGCTGTCCAGCGCTGTGTCCTAGCAAGCCCACGCAATTACTGCGCAGAGGTAGCTCAGAAACAACGCTAGTTGAGTCTGAAGCCAGCTAGTGTGATTCATATTTGAATCTGTCAGATCCAGAAAAAGTCTGCAAAAAAGTTGCAGAAATTCAGAAGAGCTGGTGGGGTTAAACTTCTGAAGTTTTCAAATTTTTAACCTTAGCACAAATGACAAAGTTTGGGAAGAGATAAGCTTCTCAAAGAGTTTCTTGCCAAAGGAAACTTGCAGTTTGGTTAGAGGATCAAAGAAGAAGCTGAATCATAGTTGATTTGTTAGATTTCCAAGGACGGAAATCAAGTGCCAGAGGGAGCAGAGGGTGCCCAGTTCGTAAAGGACCCTAGATCCAAGATCTCTAGCATAGAGAAGAGGAGCTCCGACACATTCTGAGCAGATGGCTCTTCATGGACTGTGTGATCAGGATAGGATCCTGATTGTCCTTGAGGCATATGGTCTAAGAGACCACGCAGAGTAGACTTTGGCCACACCGACAGATGTGGATCTCCTACAGAAGCATAGAGAAGGTGATGGGCATGCCAAGTGGCTGATAATGGACAGTATCAAGGATCATATTGTGCCACACATAGCTGAGAAGAGGACAACTAATGAGATGTGGAAGGCCTTGAATTCTCTATATGAGGGAAAATCAGTCCAAAGAAAAATGCTGTTGGAGGCCCAAATGAGGTCATTCATGATGACCAAGGGAGAAGACATCGAGCATTTCCTCTTCAGATTGCAGTCAATCAGGGATTAGCTGACTGCAATGGGTGCAACTATAGATGATGCAGTGATAGTCAGAACCAATGTTGCGAACATCGGCATCGGGATAAAATCGGCAAGGTCTGGAAAACCAAAAAATCGTAAAAATCGGGAAAATATCGGTAAAAAATCGGCAAACATCGACAAAATTAAGATACCATAAAAATATCTTTAAAAATCGGCGAACATCGGCTAGGCCAAAAAATCGTGATTTCAAGATAAAATCGGGATGTTGTCGAGATGTTCGTAAAACTCGTCAGGACTGCCCTCAATGCAGTCACGGATGAGTAGGAAACCTTTGTCCAAAGTATCTTGGGCAAAGCGGACTTCCCAGATTGGCACAGCTTGTGGTTGATCCTGCGGCAAGAAGAACTACGGAGGTTCACCAAGAAGCAGCATAGCCTTGTGTTGAGCAAGGTTAAGAAGGAAGAGGAGGAAGATGCAGTCTTGGCATCAAAGAAGCAACCGAAGAAGAAGAAGGATCTTTCTAAGATCAAGTGCTTCCAGTGTGACGAAATGGGACATTTTGCTAGCCATTGTCCAGAAAAGAAGAAGGACAAGGAAGTATCTTCTTCCAAAACAACGGTGGCAGATGATGGGTCTGGAGATGATGTGGCCATGAGCGCTCATGAACCACGGAGGTGGGGTGACATGGACATGTAGAGGAGCTACATGGAAGTGAGGCAGGATCCTTGAGCAGCTCATCTCTTGGATCACAAGTGAGCTACGACAGCCTTAAGATAGTGGCGGGACAAGTGGAGTAGTGGGTGCATAGATCACAGATGAGGCATAAGCAGAGGCTGATCTGGAGGCTGGGAGGAGCAGCGCAGAGCATAGCAGCAACAGCGTAGAAGCAGTAGCAGCGTAGAGGCTGATGTGACTTCAGCAATGCAGAGCAGTGCTGCTTACGCAGTGCAGAGCTGCAACAACGCAGAGAGCTTCAGAGGAACAATGCAGTGCACCAGCAGTGTGATAGATTTCAGCACAAGGAGCTGATGTGACTTCAGTAGTGCAGAGGGAGTTTGATTACGTAGGCAGAGCTGTAGCTGTGCATCGTTCTTTAGATGCTAGCGCAAATCTGTAGCCTATGGAGTTTCAGTGATGAGGATGCAACCCATCAAACTTGTTTGTCAAAGATTGGGGAGGAGATTCAGTTGTTTTTATCAACAACTGAAGTTGCAGTGCAACAAATCAGCAGTGGCAGTGCTATGAGCAACACAGATACAACATATTGAGAAGAAGTTGCAGTACAGTGGTTGCATTGGCAATGGTAGGGTCATGGGCAGCAATACAGAATGGCAGCAACAATGTAGAGTTGAGTGACAGGAGGCCAAGCTTCAGCAGCACAGAACCAGTGCCCAAAATCATGTAATGCATAAGTGTGATGTATTGCTAGAGAACACCCTTGATGCTAAGAGGGAGTGTTGAGATTTTGTGTATTTGGGGTAGCATCAGTTGTGCTCTAGGTCCCAAATTTTGAGGAAGGACTAGAGTTCACCTGATCTACAAGACCCAGAAATGGATTTGGGAAATTTCATCTGGTTTAGGAGATATTAAATTATTTAATTTTCTTAATGTATTTCCTAAGTTAAAACTTAGGAAAATAAAATAATTAAAGTGAATTTAATTAAACATGTGATGAAATTGTCTTAAGTCACACAAATCAAGCTTTCTTTTAATCTTAGCCATTGATTAAAGATTTAATCTTGGCCGTTGATTTGTCAATGAGAAAAGTATAAAGGAAAGGCTTGGGGTCATTTGTAAAACACACAGAGGCAGAGCACTGAAGCTAAGCTGAGATTCTAGGGCAGCGTTGCTAAGAATTCTCAAGTGTTTTAGTTGCAGAGAGGGGAATTTAGACCAAGGGGATGATCTGATCCCGGGGTCTAGAATACACAAGAAATAGAGAAGAGATCAGGAAAGACAGCGCAGAGGAAGGCAACAGCAGTAGCAGACGACAACAGTAGCAGCAGCAGACGGCAACAGCAGCAGACGACAATAGCAGCAGATGGCAGCAGCAGACAACAGCAGCAGACGGCAGCAGTAGCAGCAGCAGACGACAGCAGCAGCAACAACAACAGCAGCAAGGACAACGTTATTTTCAGGAAACACTTAAAGGGTTACGCAGAGACCCTCAGGGCAGTGTAGTGACTGCGTCACCCAGTCTCGGGTAACGCAGTCCCTTCTAGTGACAACGTTGAGCATTTGGAGGCCTTCAGAGGCTGACACAGTGTCTTTCAGGGGCAGATCTAGGGTTTCTAGGCCTAGATCTGGCTGAGTTCTGTAAATCCTGTTTGAGGGTGTGGATCAGTCAGTATTTTTGGTCTTAGATCAGCCAGGTGCTGCAGATCTAGAAATATTCTTAATAATAGAACCCTCCATCAATCAGAGACCGGTTTTCCCACCTTGGGTTTTTCCGAAGACAGTTTGTCCAGAAATAACTGTGTCACTTTGTTTATGTGTGCATGTGCTTATTCTAGATCTGAATTGGTAGAGATCTGTTATGTGTTTTGCTTTGATTTTAACTTGAATTTATTCAGTCGATAACTTGTATAAGTAGGAGAAGCTTAACTGGATTAACAGAAATAATCTCTGCATAAGAATTAAGATTCAAAAATTTCTACACAAAATAGTAGCAGCAAAACAACCATTTAATTCTTCAATGGTGATGTCAAATCACTCAACAAATTGACTTTTTACTTATGTCAAATTAGCATGACAACTATATAATAACAATACATGGAGAACATATATGGCTGAAAATCAAATCTGAAAATTACATAAGTATTGGACAGCTGAAAACTTAATTGATATGTTCAGTTTGAAGTTTAAGTACATACTATAGCCTTCTTCCAAAGCTAGTACAAACTCACTAGTAGATTTCCAAAACCCTATCTAGGGAATACAATGAAATCCTTGGCTCAACCAAGGAGTTCTTATATTCAAGAATCACTCCAAATCCTCGCATGCAAGATGTCTTCTTCTGTTATTCCTTTTCAGCAAATATATGCTAGGGTTTTATCACAAAACCCTAATATTAAACCTACAAGGGATCAAACCTAACTCTAGACTTCTAAGATGCTCCAAGAAACATTGGAGACTTCGAGATAGAGGGGGAGAGAGATCAAGTGCAAGTGAAGATCATGAGAGAGAGAGAGAGAAGACTAGTTTGCACTCTTCTCTACGTCACATGTCAAATTGAGAATGAATATAAGATTGAACACAATAATGTTGATGAGGAATCTCTCCTTCCTCTATTTATATGAGAGGTAAGGGAGGCCAACAATACAATGTGGGCACAAGCCCTTACAAGCAACCTACAATGAGCACTTCTAGGCCAACACATGTAAAGTGCTCCACTTCCAAGTACTTGTTGATGTTGTACATAGTAAGAGCTCCAAGATGATGTATCTACACAAAATATGTCTATATCTCTTCACTACAAGAATCCACAGACTCCATCAATCCTCATAAGCAATGTACTCCATTAGTTTAGTCGCTTTCTGGAAGGAAAATGCCTCGGCATCCTTGAGCCAACTCCAAGCCTACAAACAAAAATCCAATCTATCCCATGCTATCTAGGGCTTGATGCCCTCCTATGGATGCATAATGCTTGTCCTCCCAAGTAGCAAATTTCCAAGCAAGTGGACTCTCCATGTGGCCACAATTAAGGGTGTAGGGAATAATACCAAGCCAACACATAATTGAGGCCAAACAATCACTAAGCAAGCTATCTCCATTGTGCAAATCCATTCGCACCATCTCCCATGCACCAATTCATCTTGGACAATCCATGGGATGAAAGTACACCATGTAACCCAAATCTCATGGACCCCTATTGCCTCAAAATCTAGTAGGTCTTGTGAGAGGTATCGCGAGCCAAGAAGTAGACCAAGGGACAACATTGATGTGGAGGTCCATTATCACCACAACACACCACCTCTTGCTCTTTAGCAAAGTTTTACAAGGGAGGCTTCCTGATATTTTTCACCTAATAGGTATTCTAAAGCAAAGGTTCAAAGGTGAAGGATGGGATAAGCTCAAGAAGGGCACTCGGACTAAGGACAAGGCATAATCCAATGAGATGAGGAATAATATGCTCTTCAAGAGACCTATCAAGTGTACCTATAACCTAGGGTTTCAGGAATAGGAAAAGGAAATGGCTCACAAAGGGATATAAGACCATGAAAAGGCTTGTGAAAGACAGGTATAATCAACAAAGGGAACCACAAGCCTTCAACAAGCCCTAAGTTGGATCAGGGTTTACTAGGGCATAGGTCAAGGGTTAGAGCTTGCTATTTATGATGTAGCATTCAATTTTGCCCCTTAAGATGAGACATTTTATCGCTCATCAAGGTTGGGACATGCAAGGGTTCCTTTTGATGAAGCAAAGCATCACGTGCTCCAGAATTGGGTGATGGCAAGTGAGGAGGGTAGAGCTCATGCTAGTTTTTTGCCCACACTAATTTATGTCCCGATCCTCTATTTCATTTTGATTTTCTTCTTTTTCTTTCATTGTGGCCATGATATGTTTTTCCATTATTTTAGTTGCATCAGCCTCTAGGGCAATATTTCCTGGCCCTACTCAAGTATGTGGATGAGAGGGTCCAAATCCCACTGAACCAATGACAAGTTAGACCTGAAGGATGAAGGTCGTATATAAGGGATTTGTAATGTGAGATGGAATGTGACAAGTATGGTGTAGGGAAGAATGAGTTGGATATATCAATCCAGGCTTTCCAAGTAGTGCCCCTCCTATTATCCTAAGGCCTTAAGGGAGGTCTCACTAGACTGGGGTGGTTAAAGATTAACCCCCCCTAATACGGTGAGAGAACGAATTTACATTCAAGATCGGTCAATCTTCCAATCACCCCTTTATCCATACTAAATGCCCCAAAAAAACAAGTATAAGCACCTGTTTGCAAAATGATCAAAGTACATTTTGAATAGCAGCCCACCTGCATTCAAGAGGAAACCCCGGATGGTGAGAAGTATATGGTTAATGCAAAGGGCAGAGGCACATGGCATATAATCATCAAGAAGTGAATATCATGGGCTGCTGGCTAGCTGGCTGTCAAATGTAGGGAGATAATTTTCTATTATGGGGTTACCCATTTTGGTGGGTAACAACCCCAAAAATGGTGTTAACACTTTTGGAGTAACTCGAAAAACTAATCACTAGCTTTAAGCTTCTTTATGGCTGCATTTCTCTTTTGTATTTTGTTCTTTGATTTTAGACTCCAGATCAGGGTTGCGGGGAAGCGTCCCCCCCCCCCCTCGTTCCCGTCCCTGAAACGCGCTTCGTGCGGGAGCGTTCGGAAACGCGCTCCCGAAAACGCTTCCTGAGGGGAGCATTTTTGGGAGTGCGTTTCTGAACCTGTTAAAACGCTCCTTGCCTTTTCGGGAGCGTTTCCGGAAATGCTCGGGAGTGAATGCTCCCTGAGCGCTTCCGACATTTAAAAAACGCTTCGGGAGCATTTTTTAAACGCCGGAAGCGCTCAGGGAGCGTTCGCTCCCGAACGCTCCCCGGAACAAAAAACGCTTCCTATTGGGCGGAAATTTTTTTCAATGAAAAAAACGATTTGTTTAGGGCCAGAAATGGGTTTTAGGGCTGATGTGGAGGTAAGGGAAGCATTGACATTTCATGGTAATGTTAAAATGAAAAATAAAGGAAATGTAATAAAGGAAATGTCACTTTTACTTAAATTTTTAACATTACCATGAAATGACTTAGGATGTTTAAGAGTGGTTTCGACCTCATTGGATTTCATATGGAGAAACTAGAATTTTAGGTTTCACTCAAAATTCAGCAGACTTAATGGTTTTCAGGGTTTCATGGTTTGGGAATTTGCAATGTTTCCATTTGATTCTATCATGTGTAAGGGTATGATATTGGCATTTGATCAAGAGCATGAAGTCCTTTAAAAACCTTGATGTACCCTTCAATCAAAGGAAAACAACTGGTTAGGCATGCTAATCTTTTTCTACCGCATTTTAAGGTTGAGGAGATGAACCCTTCACTCAAACCAAAATCATTGGTTAGGCATGTTAAACTTTTTCAATTTCTATCATGTTATAAAGTTGAGCAATCCAAGTCTGAAGACTTTGAGCTAGATGATGTTTATGTATCTCTTGTTGATGATCCCATTTCTAGTAGCGATGAATCAATGATGAGTTTCATGAGAGACCATGTTGCTCGGTGATTTGTAGTTTTGATGTCTATTTTTGCTACTACTACTACTACTAAAGTTGTAGAGGAGTTTTAGGAGTCCTCAAACTTTGAGCCATATTATTTATGTAGCTCATGTTGATGATCCCTTGTCTAGTAGTGGTGATAATTTTGATCATGATGAGGAGTGATCATGTTGTTGATCACTAATATGTAGTCTTGTATTAGGCCAATGGCCTCATAGCTTGTAGCATTGTTTTTGGACTTTATGGGCCATTTGGAGCCTCATTGCTTATGTATTTTTCGATGATATATATTGCACTCGGTGCCATTTTGATATATTCACCTTTGCATGGTATATAAATGAGCAAACTTTGCATATTTTGTCTCTATTGGCTTGGAATCATGGTTGCAAATCTTAAAAATAGTTTTTTTTATTAAAAAATAATTATTTAATGTATTTTTTTAAAACCGGTTCATTGAGATCTGACCGCTCCCGGTTAGACCGGTTCCGGTTAGAAACCCAGTTCATTAGGTCCACCGGTCCGGTCACCGGTTCCGGTTTTAATAACTATGCTCACACAAATCCAGAAGTACAAGAGGGGTACATGAAGGCATTGGACAAGTTGGTACCTGACAAGGAGGAGTGTGCTAGATTGCGCCTTGAATTAGGCAAATACTTCAGTTGCACTGCTAACTTTGGTTCTTTCCATGCAATGGAAGACGAGGACAGATTTGATGCTATCACATGGTGGGAAGCATATGGCGGTATGGGACTTTTGCCAAAGTTGGCTAAAAAAGTTCTCTCACAGGTTGTGAACACTTCTTCTGCAGAGAGGTGTTGGAGCACCTACAGCTTCATACACAATGTGAGAAGAAACAGGTTGAATGAAAACCGAGCTGAAAGCTTGGTTTATGTGCATTACAACTGGAGGTTGTTGAGCCATTATTGTGATCGGGCAAATGAGGATCAATCATACAGAGTCTGGGACAACAACTCAGAGGATGATAATTTGGAGGACGGCACGGTACATATGGAAGAATTGGAAGCAGAACTTTTTAGGGATGATGATGAAGCATCAGCAGCACCACCACACACAGGGCCAGTCCCACCATCTACTGGTAGCAGTGTGGGTGCCAGTGCCAGTGCTAGTGCCAGTTCTCGATATCACACTATTGTTCCTTTGCAGATCCAGCCTCCACCTTCTAGTCATGGTCGTGGTACTCCCGAGAGTACTAGAAGACCACCATTTCCGCGTGGCTCGCACAAATTAGACATTTCTCGTGGGCGTGGCAAGGGGCCAGCCAGTAGATAAAATAGATTTGTTGTTTACTAGTCTTTTCTAATTGTTGTTGACAGTTGAACAATTGAAACTTGACTCTTTCATATATTTAATGACAATTTAAGTTTGAAGTTTGAATTTGAAAGGTGAAACTTTGAAGTTGGCATTTATAAGTTTACAAGTCATTATGAATTATGAATATGATGCTTCATGAAAGTTATATGGTGCTTCATGAAAGTTATATGGTGATCAATGAATCAATGATGATAAATGTTATATAATATCAATGATGATAAATGTTAAATATTGAATTTTGAAATCAATGAATCAATGATGATAAATGATATATATCAATGATGATAAATGTTATATATTGAAATTTGAAATCAATGAATCAATGGCGATAAATGTTATATATGAATGATGATAAATGTATATTGAATTTTGAAATCAATGAATCAATGATGATAAATGTTAGATATTGAAATTTGAAATCAATGATGTAAATGTTATATATTGAATTTTGAAAGCTTGAAACCTTCAGATTGATGATTCGCGAGACTCGAGAGTCAATATGTTGTATGCTTCCAACTTGTGGGCGTGGTTGATGAAGATTATAACTTCTAGATGATTGATGTTATATGATTCAATCTATGTTTTTATATATATTTTGTTGACATATATGCATCAAAATATAATATATATATATATATATATATATATATATATATAAACGCTCCCAAAAACGCTCCGGACCGGAAGCTTCTAAACATGGCGCTTCCCGCTCCCGCTCCCAAGTAACCTTGCTCCAGATCCTAGATCTAATAAGTGAGATCTGTTTTTATCTTGCTTTTATAGGACTGTCATTTGTGCTTCTGCATTGTAATGACACTAATGCACTTGGTAGTGGTATTGACCTATTTGTGGTAATGCATTGGACATTAGTAAATTTATCTCATCTATTGTCGAAGTCTTTTGTCTTCCTCTCCTCTTGTACAAGATTGGTTTTGTTGCCTCTTAGGTTTTAACTAGGTGTAAAAGTCGTAAGCACAAAGATGAGACCCTAAGGGCAACCTAGGCAAGCCACCATTGTAACCTTGGTTGCTTTGCCTTAGTCAAGGGTGGTTCCCTAAAGTCAACTAAGCCCAGTGTGTTATATTGTAAAGTGGGAGCAAAAGAGAGCCTATTGTTGTTATTATCTGATTTAATGTATATGATTAATTTCACAACTTAAATTACATTTCCATTTAGCCTTAAAGATTAACCAATGCAACACAATGCTAAATAAATGCAAGTAGCTATGAAACTCAACACAATTACGTAAAGAAGTAATAACTCAATTCAAATTTGTTTATAAGATATTTATTGCAGAAATTTTAGATCTATAAGTGATCTAAAATAACCTTCTTATTCAAGACATGACAAGTGACAATCTAGGCTTTAATCTAGCAAATTGATTTAGATGTTTACCAATAGAAAGAGTAGATTTTCTCAATGAACATGTAAGCTGATCCAAGATCTGATTTAATGATGTTATATCAAAATAAATTCCAGATTTCAAATCAACTCATTAAATGCCCTCAATAAAATATGAAACAATGCTTAAACTAGGGCAAATTATGTGAGACATCTAGGGTATTTAGGCTTAGAGTCCTCAACTTCAAGTCTAAATCTGTATATAGATATTATCAAGGGTGAATTCCAAATCTAGGACACAGATTTAAAGTCTCTTTGAAAGATTTCCAACCAGGAAAAGAAAGAGACCAAAATCATGCAAAACGTTTGGAGTTTTAAGCTGGAAAAGTAGGACTATTTGCATATAACTCAAAACTATTGATCTAAAACCCAATTTTTATGATTTTCCAATGAAATATTCAGATCTAAACCAAAGAATAAATGCTCTATAAGATCTTGAAACAGAGCAGACAACAAGGGCCCCAAATCAAGCAAGATACCCTAGGGTTTGGGAGGTGATTTTAGGTGATTTGCTTGAGGAAGTGAGAGCCAAGATTAAAGTATATTTTTAGGGTTTTTAGGGTTCAAGTGCAATCTGATTTTTAGGGTAATTTTCTGTGGTAAATTCCATTTTGCAAAATAAAACAAGAAAGGGTAAAAAGAAGATGGATTTTGGGTTTCATGGTTGGTTGAGAAGGGAAGAAAACCAGTGCCTTTCTGTGATTTGTCAATGAGGTCAAGATGCTGCTTTAAGGGGACAATTCTCCAAATGATCTGAGGGAAAGTAGGGCTATCAATACAAGATCCTACAAGCCCTAGATCTAGGAAGGAAATTGCTACATGTGTTGGAAGGGAGGGGCCTTCAAGAATTATATGACCTCCAAGAAAATTAGGGAGTGCTTTTGCTTGAAAGGGAAAGAATATTGCTTTTGTTCTCAAGGAATAATAGGGAAAAGATTCACACACTTCAAAGTTCAAACAAAGGAACAAAAGGCAAAGAACTTACCTCTCCTAGTGAGAACTGGGGAGGTAACAAGTCTCTACCTTATTGTCTAGGGTTTAGCATTCTGGGCTTTACCCCTGTAGTTTTGATTTTGTTATTTGTCCTTTTGCTAGTCTAGATTCCTGTCCTTTCCTTTCATGGGAAGCCTAAGGCTCTCTTGAGTTGGGTTTGTTGTTTGACATGATTTTAAGTCCCATTGACCTATTTGGTCATTTGTGGACGTTAATATCATTTCTTTCTTTTAGTGGCTTCCTAATTGCATGGAGTGGGTTTCATGTTGTGACCTTCACCTGTTTTTATTGCACGTCTTTCCATTGAACTAAGAGCAATGATATAAACATGTGCCATTTGTTCTTTTCAGGATTTCTCTTTGGTCCTATGCGAAAGGTAATTTATGCACTGCAAGTTCTGTGACTGCATCAGATACAGGTAAATGTTGGATAGCACATTTTAAAGAGCATCCTGAACTTGAATTTTTGTGCATTATAGAGTTGTGCTTGCACTCCCACATTATATTCATAATGGTTATACTCTTCAGTCCCATTGACCTACTTTTGTGGTCATTCATCAGGCATTAATATAATTATCTTTACTCTGTGCATGTAAGTTGCTAAAAAAAGTTACAACACTAAAGTGTTTGCTTTTCAACCATTTGGTGCTTTAGGTTTGGAAGAGTCAAAGGAGAGTGGTGTGATAATTAATGATAGGCAGATTACGGTTGAATCTCGTGAAGATGGAAAGATACATGTGAGGACTTGTTTATGCAACAACTGATGTTCTTATATCATATGGTTTCTTGTCAATGATAATGACTTCAGTTTAAAATGTTTTCCTGTCAAGTATTATAAAATCTATAAACATGCATTGCCTTTCTGCAATCGTTTGGGAAACATGTAATGGATTTTGGGTTTCCAATATAAGAATTAGTTGTTTCATTTCCTTGTGCCAACAGTGCAATGTTATTTTTATGCAACATAAAATAGTGTGTGGTGCATTTTTCTGCAAATTTTGCAAGCAGTGAATATTTCAACTTTCAGTGCAGGATTTCCTGTTAGGGTACATCAGGAAACATAACAATCTACTTGCTTCCTTTGACCAGTTTTATGGTTTTTGGGTGTTTTGACTTTTGGGTGTAGGTAAGAGTAGATGTGACAGGTGAAGATACACAGAAGACATTTGATCATATTCTTAAGACATTAGCTAGTGAGGCAGGACCTGTTCCTGGTTTTCGAAGACAAAAAGGAGGTAAGTATGGAGGACTATTACATGCATACTTACATGGAATCCAGGCAAGCATATTAGCAAAGAATCATTATAGTTTTTATCTACATTTGGAAAGTCTCCTGGGAACTTTTCTTTTGTCTAGACTCAAGATGCTGCTAAAAACCTTCATGTTTTCTTGTAAGGTATTATACTAGATCAAAAAATGTCTATCAATTTAACTGCATTAATGCTTCATATGGTTATTGCTCATTTTCTCTCATTTGGATTCTATGTTGTGATATTGTCTACATTGCACTTAGGAAATAAAGGCGCTACTTAGCATTGTCAATTCATTTTCTTGTTCTGTGAAGCATGCAAATCTGACTGGGTACTTTTATTTTTCTTTGCAACTTGGCATGGGCAATCTGGGTTCTTCAGGAAAAACTACAAATGTAAGTAAAATACTGATTGTTACTCTCGATCTTGTAGCCAGTTTTTCCAAGGAAGGTTTATAGATCAGGTAGATGGTATTAGTTTGGCATGTCAAAATTTAAGGTGGATGGAAGTAGTTTGTCACGTCAAATTACTAATTGTTACAGTATAGATTACTTACATTCTTTGTTATTGTTTAATTCCATCGCTATTATTTATGGTGCTTTTCTAGATACAACATGAAGCTTAAATCTGAATTCTTGTTCAATCCAAAAATAATATGTCATTTTGTATTACGAATCTGTGGATAGAGGGATTAGACAGTGAGATTATTCTATGTTGCCAGAGTTTGTGGTTGTGGGTACGCAGACACCATTCTTTTGAAATTTGGGTTCATAGGTGTGGAGTGCATCAACACATACATATATTATAATTATATTTATCTAGTATATGTTATATCTATAATTTTTATAATATTATTATATACAATATATTTTTTGATGTTGTTATTCATCTATCAGTATCAGTGTTATTGGAATTGGTAGGTCTGGACGTGTCTCACGGTGTCCAAATTGGCTTCTGAACCAGACCAGTTGGCTTGTTCCATCTTGAACCAGCCAGCTTGGATACCAATCTGTCTGGTTTGGGATGGAACTAGCCAAACTGGCCAGTTAAGGCGAGTTCTGGGCCAGAGTGGCCCTCATCTGGTCGTCATTGACTGGTTCTTCAACCAAGTTTCTGATCATTTCTGGTTCTGATAACATTAATTATTATATTTTTAATGTTGTTCTATAGACATACTATTATATTTAAGATTATTACATTTTTTTTCCAATAAAAAAATCAATATATTTGACATTTCATAAGAGAAATCAACATACACTTCTGCTAGCCTTTCAGCGCAGTCCAAAAACCATGACTTGTGACCACCTAAAACATCAAAACTACCTGGCCTTACATCATAACATTATATCATCCTTACAGCCGTAAAACTGACTTCATTTCAAGACTTTAATCATAACTAACTACTACCTTTAAAACCTGGCCTTTCATGACTTTCAAGATATATGAATCAAAACCACAAGAAATTAAGAAAACAACTCAAAAGAGAGTGTAGAAATTCCCTGTTTTCCCACCTCGGTTTTCAGTTTCACCTTATTTCTCATTTTAGTTAAATGCCCTTTCCCATATCCTTACATTCAACAACAGAAAAATATTTTTTTGCTGAAAACACAAATTCTGGAAAATTTACAGAATGCTAGAAAATGCAGAAATAAAAATTAGCAAGCTCAAAACAGCCATTCAACACATTATAACACTGATATTTTTGGTCAACATGACCCTGGAAAAACCCCCTACAACTCTTGGGGAAAACCAGTTTGAAAGCTTCTCTTTTATTTTCTGAATATTGCTTTTTACAGTGAAACAGGAAAAACTCAGAAAAAATTCTAGCAACCAATTTACAGACTTATCTCGATTTCCGTGCTTGCACACCGCCTCGAAAATTGTGCCAAATCAGCAACAACAGAAAACAGAAAATTTACAGCACCTTAGGACAGCATTAAATGCTGTACAGCCACCTCGGGAAGCATGCCAAAACAGTCGTACTTTGTTGTATGGATTGTACGGATTTCATACAGCACCCTCTCTCGAAATTTGTGCCAAAAACAAAGTTGTACCTACTGTCCTCTTCCTCGGTTTTTGTGCCGAAAATGCCAGCCACCCTCTTCATGAAAACGTGCACGATTTTTGTGCCTTGGAGTACGTGCTAGCTGTATACTCTCTTCTCTCGATTTACATTGCCTTCTCCTTGGGGCTCTTGCCTCCTCCCTTTCTTGTATGGATTTACCTACGCCTCGATATGTGTGCACATAATCTTCTTTATTACCTTTAACAAATCATTCCTTGCTGCCCTCCTTCTCAACACCGCTCGAGAAAAATCTCTCAGCTCTCCTTCTCTCTTTCTCCCAATCTGCTCTTGAAGAATGAATGACCTTTCCCTTCTTTTCCTCCTTTAACCTAACCCTAAGTGACTTTTGAGGAATCCCTAAATCAAAAGCTGAAATAGATTGAGATCTAGAGTGAAGTTGATACTCATTTAAATCTCCTTTCTATTTTTTAATTCACCCCACTTTAATAAAGACCCACTTAGTCATTTATTTCCAAAGTCACTTTTCCTTTCTAATTTTACACTGACTTTATTAAAGTCACTTTAAAATTAGACTTTAGTAACTTTATCACTTAAAGTCACTTTAAAATTAGACTTTAGTAACTTTATCACTTAAAGTCACTTTTAAATTAGATTTGACTTTATAAAAATTATAAAGTCACTTTCGGAGAAAAAATTAAATTCTTTTGGACACTTTTCCCTAGGCCAAAGATCAAAGCCTTAGGGAACCACCTGTCCTCCGGTAACCAAATTTCAACAGAGAGAACTTCCACTTCCAAGGGAATTGAATTCCTATATTCATGCATAGTTAGTATCTCTTCTTCCAGCCTAAGAGCTTTTTTGGATAATTGATCTGCATGGTGATTAAAATTCCTGTATAAATGTGCAAAGGAAATATCTTCAAAAAGGGCATTTAAGCCCACCATACCTCCTGTTACCCATCAGTTTGCTGGGTAAAGTGATGGGCCTATAAGATTCCAAGCATGCCATTTTTCCCACTAGTATAGGGAGAACCATTACATTGTCTGAGCAGTGGGTGAGTTCTAAAGGCTGTTTCAAGGGGAGAATTCTCTTTATTACAAGGACTGCAGGCATAGCCTCAGCAGTGATTGCAGCACATCACTTGAGTGGAATAACTCCACATTCTTTTGCTGGAACTTCAACATGTGCTGCAATGCAACTTATGGAAGCAACACCTATCTTGGCTTGTGCATTGAGCATGTCTTTTGCTAGAGACACTACACCAATCCTATAGGGAAGAGGAGGAGATATGAAATGGATGTTCTCTTACAGGTTGTTCAAGGTGCCATTGATCAACATATTAAGAGAATTTTAATGGCAAGGATTTAAGGAGAGTATGAGCTATTCTATTGTAGCAATGGCAGCATGCTACGTCTCCTAAGTTCTGTTGCTATATATATATCAGTAGCATATAAGCAGAACTATTCAATTCACCAAGCTGGGAAAATGTGAAGGAAAGATACTTGTAGCAGCTTGTAAATTTTCGTAGATGTTCTATGCTTGATGCAACTTTACTTTTATTCCCAATATCAAACAGCAATCACATAAACAAGAAAGTAAAATGCTAATAGAACATACCAATAGATCGACAGAAGACAAGCTAAAAATACACTTAACTTGATCGGCAAAATATATATGTTGTGGTGCGTTACGGCGGTCAACAGGATGCTTCAACCAACAAAGTCTCTACATAGTCAGCCAACCAGAATGTGTCACACAACCCTCTCGGACAGTTCTATGTTAGTCAACCAAAAGTCAACAAAAGTCAACGATGTCCCAGTCAATGGTCAATGCAAAAATAGCAACAACAAAAGTCAACGAAGCCAGGTCAAAGTCAACGTCCAACCTCGATTTTTGTGCCAATAATGCAAACTGCAGAAATCGGAAATTTGGGAGATTTTGAGGTCAGTTTGACCATGCGTTGACCAAAGTCAATGTTGGTCAAATATGCGCTGAAAACCCTAGGTCAAAACAGAAAATTCCTTTGCTGCATTTTTCCCACGTGTGTGAGAAGAAGAGCCTCCAAGGTGGTCGAACCAATCAGATGATGAGAGAGAATGTGTGATGATTGATGAATGAAAATGATCTCCAACGTTGACCTATATATATCCATTAGTGAGGGTGTGTGACACATCTGTTGGGGCTTCAAGCCTACATTTCAATTCTGTCCGACCTTGCACATAAGTGGAATTAATTCAAAATAAATGTTCTTCTCATCGGATCAAGATGATCTTTAGATCGATCTTGCACCTCTCCGAAAAAAGAATCCAATAAAAATATTGGCATCTTCATCTGAGCATCACAACATGGAGCTTGGACCTAGTTGTCCAAAATTAACACTCCCAATCAGGGAGAACTCCATCCACCTGTGCCATCCAAACATCGTGCGTCATCCCGCCGTAACCTGCTTTGCTGGCTTCTTTATTTCAGAACAAAAGGTGAGTCACAAAGACATCACTCTCGGCTGACAAATTCAGCTCGGAGGTCCGAAACTTCTATAGGACTCAAAGGAGTCACATACCAACTCGAAATTGGTTTACCTGACCCGAAGTCAGTTGGAGGTCCGAAACCTCACTAGACTTGATTCCAGATCAAGTGGTTGGACACATGCCATCCTAGACATAGAGAGTACGGCAATCTTTGATGTGTCCTTTGGTCTTTGGTACTGGTCTCTAGCTTTTCCCACCTCACTGGCCAAATGAGAGGTACTTCCCATGAGTCCGGGACTTAATGGGTAGGATGCATACGGGGCACAGATCATGAGAGGTGCACCAACTCAATATCATAACGGTGGGGCAGAAGCACACCAACAAGGTTCAACAAGCCTAGTCCTGTGGTTGCTTATAGCTCCGAGAAGCTATCCCCAAAGCCCCCTGGAGCTCCCAGATCTCATCGTCCAATAGGACCCTCAACATAGGGTCGTTCCACGATACCAAGATTCTCACGGAAGGTTAGGAACTTGACCTTCCCCAAGGGATTTGTGAGAATATCCGTGACCTGCTCATCAATTCCTATATGATCAAGCCTTACGGCGCCTTGCTGTACCATATCCCGAATAAAGTGGTACCTGATATCAATATGCTTGGATCGATCGTGGAACACGGGATTCTCGGACAACCGAATACCACTTTGGTTATCACAAAGGATAAAGGTGGTATCTAGCACATGCTCGAACAACTCACTGAAGAGCTTTGGCAACCAAACTGCTTCACAACAGGCCATACTTGCTGCAATGTATTCGGCCTTAGCGGTGCTCAAAGCCACCGACTTCTGCTTCCTGCTCATCCATGATATCGAAGCAGACCCAAGTGTGAAGTAGCATCCAGATGTGCTCTTGCGATCCACCACACTGCCAGCCCAATCGACATTAGTATATCCATGGAGTGTCACGCTCCCAGAAGTGTATCTCAGCCCATGATTTATCGTGCCCCGAAGATATCTCAACAGATTCTTGGCACCAACTCAGTGAATGTGATGAGGATCAGCCATGTGTTGACTCAAAGTGTCACTGCAAAACATACGTCCGGACGGGTGTTCAATAAGAACATCAGAGCCCCTGCGAGTTGATGATACTCAGTAGGATTTGCTGGCACGGGCCCAGTAGCACTGCCACTAAACTTCTTAAAGTTGAGCTCCATCGGTGTCGACATGGACTTATAGTCCACCATTCCAAATCTTTCTAGCAGCTTCACAATGTATTTTCCTTGAGAAAAGAAAATCTCGCCAGGTCTCTGCCAAACCTCCAGGCCTAGGAAGTAATGCATCAGTCCTAGGTCCTTCATCTCAAACTTAGAAGCGAGCTCCCTCTTACACTGATGAATGACAGGGTCAACACCTGTCAAGAAGAGATCGTCCACATAGAGCACCAGAATGAGAGGATTTTCTCTATCAACCTTGAAGTAAAGGTTCAGATCAACATTACTACGAGTGAATCCGAGCTTCAACAAGTAGCTATCCATCTTCTCGTACCAAGCCCTGGGGCTTGCTTCAACCCATAGAGGGTTTTCTTCAACCTGCATACATGGGTGTCTTGATCCTAGACTTCGAACCCCAGAGGTTGCTCCACATACACCTCTTCCTTTATTGCACCATGCAGAAAGGCGGTCTTCACATCCATCTGATGAAGATTCCATCCTTGCGTAGCAGCAAGGGCTATGATAGATTGGATGGTGGTATATTGGGCCACAGGTGCAAATATCATCGTAATCTACACCTTCCTTTTGAGAGAAGCCACGGGCAACGAATCTTGCCTTGAACTTTTCAGCACTACCATCAGATCCATGCTTGATCTTATAGAGCCATTTCGAGGTGACAACTTCTTTGTCCTCCGGTCTTGGAATCACATCGTAGACATCATTCTTCATAATGGACTCATATTCTTTGTGCATAGCATCCTTCGAGACTTGATGCTTTATGGCTTCTTCAAAAGATCTAGGCTCATATTGTACGATTGTACTCATGGCTGCTAGATACCCTTGGTATCTATTCGGCTTCTTGCTTTCACGAAATGTCCCCTTTTGGGGCCATATGTCTCTCGGCATCCTCGAGAGTATCCCTGAGCCATGATGGTCTTCTCTTCATTAAAGGAGGTGGATCAATAGGGTCCATCGGTCCTTCAACATCGAACATCGTCTCATCCTTTGGTTCTTCCTGATTTCCAATCCTTACTTCATGATCTTCCTCAGAGTTTGGAAGATTGATTACTTTCCTGAGGGAAGCATCTTCATCAAAGGTAACATCGTGGCATATCTCCACTTCCCTTTGACCAGGCACATAGACTGTATAGGCCTTCGAAGTTTCACTGTAGCCCACAAACATTCCTTTCTTCCCAAAAGCATCTAGCTTGCTCCTCTTCTCTTTCGGCACATGAAAATAAACGAGACAACCAAAAACTCTAAAATGTGAGACGTCAGGTTTCTTACCAGAGAAAACCTCTTCGGGAGTTTTGGAGTCCAGAGCGGAATGCAGGCATCGGTTTTGTATGTACACAACAATGTTCGCAGCTTCTCCCTACAGAAACTTCGGAGGACCTTGGTCACATAGCATGGCACGGGCAACTTCCACAATGGTCCTGTTCATTCTTTCAGCAACGCCATTTTGCTCCGGAGTATATACGGTTGTGGTCTCCCTCTTGATGCCAACTTCTCTGCAAAAGTTATTGAACTCGTTCGTCTCATATTCAGTGCCATTATCAGTCCTCAAAATCTTGATCTTCTTTCTTGTTTGATTTTCCACCAAGGCTTTGAAAGTACAGAACCACATGAAAGCGTCATCCTTCTTCTTCAAGAAGTATATCCAGGTTTTGCAAGAGAAGTCATCTATAAATGTCATATAATAAGAACATCCTCCCAAGGATGTCACGGGTAACATACCAGATAGATCAGAGTGTATCAATTGCAATACATTAGATGTCTTTGTGACACTTGATGGGAAAGGTCCCCTTGTATGCTTTCCTTCGGCACAACCATGACATACACCTTCATGATCATTTTTGAACTCGGGCATCCCCGTCACCACCTTCCTTGCTTCGGGAAGGGCTTTGTAAGGAAGGTGTCCAAACCAGGGTTGCGGGGGAGCGTTCCCCCCTCTCGAACCCGCTCCCAATTCGCGCTCCAAGCGGGAGCGTTTTGGGAGCGCATGGGGAGCGTTTTTGGGAGCGCGCTCCCTGAACAGGAAAAACGCTCCCTGTTTTCAGGGAGCGTTTTAGGGAGCGTTTAGGGAGCACTCTAGGGAACGTTTTAGGGAGCGTTTTTTTAGAGAGGGAGCATTTTAGGAAGCGTTTTTTTAAGAAAGGGAGCGTTTTCGGGAGCGTTTTTTTAGGGAGGGAGTATTTTCGGGAGCGTTTTTTTGTTTAAAGACTTGGTCTTAAATGAAATTACTTGCTCTCCATTTGCTTTAATCATCCATTTGCCAACCTAACTATATTGTCAATATAATGTGTATCAACTATATTTTAACATACTATGATACAATTCCATTTGGTAATGGCCATTATTTTATTGTAAACCCAGGAAAGGTATATCCTTTAACAATCTTGAGACAAAATTTCCTACCATAAAGTGGATTGGATTTTGTTCAAACTAGCTGAAAAGCATACATCATATTCGTTTTATGCAAGGATCATCTGCCAAGATATGAGCAAAGGCTAATTTTCATTAAGGAATAAAAACAAAAGCTTATCTTTAAGACTCATTGTGTTGTAGTTATTATAAGCAGAATATATGACCCTTTGAAACTCAGTATTTAATTCAACAACAATTTCTCTCCACTCTAAAAAGTGCCTAAATATTATGAAATCATTCTTTGTACGATTGTTAATGCCTTACACCTACTCCTTTCTCACATTGAAACCAAGTTGACAATCCATTGCAATCAAGATATGCCATCTTATTGGAGACAGTGATGGATGACCGAAATATTTGTTGATGTTTCATGAATGCCTCTACCCTTTTAGGTCATGGCCATATTTCTTGCATGAGATGGGGGCTTGTGTATTTTCCCATCTACTGTTTCTTAGAGATTTTATGACCTTAATGGCAAAGTGGGTAACAAGTTGATGAAAATGCAATTGCTTAAACTTTGGATCATTAATGATATGCCTTCTAGGTTGAATTTCCCATTTCCTTAAAAGAAATTAATTTATTCCTTAGCAACACATTCTACGTGTTCTCCACCTGTTGGACATGACGAATACCTAAGCATTTAGCTAAAGTGCAAATCCCATTCTCCCCCTGGGGACTCACTTACGGCTCTAGGATTTTAACTCTATTATATTTTATTAGGCAAGATCCCATTTTTTTCTTAAGAGATCATCACATAAAAAAGCATGTGGCTTTTTACACAATGATATCAAAATCAAAGCCCCAGTTTAAGCTGCCTAATGTGACCCCAACATTACAATATCTCACTTACGGCTCTAGGATTTTAACTCTATTATATTTTATTAGGCAAGATCCCATTTTTTTTCTTAAGAGATCATCACATAAAAAAGCATGTGGCTTTTTACACAATGATATCAAAATCAAAGCTCCAGTTTAAGCTGCCTAATGTGACCCCAACATTACAATATCTTACCGTATATTTTAAGATGATATTCTGTTAGATGTGTTCCAAAAACTAGATGTATCATGTGATTTTCTCAATATTTGTTCAGTTTTTATTAATACGCCATCGTTATTAAGATTTTTAAATCTTTACAACCATCTAGATTTCTATGGTTGACAATTTGCACATTATTTCATCCAAGACACCACAGGTTAGGGCTTTTTCATTTTCTTCTGGGTTACATCTTGGGAATTTGTGTAAATATTTTATTGGATCTTTATATTTAAGTGGCTGTCTGACATAAAGTATCTTCTCTTCATTCTTACATCTTTACAAGTACCCTTTAACGTTTCTAGAGAAATTATTCTTCATTCTTACATCTTTACAAATACCCTTTAACATTTCTAGAGAAATTATTCACATTTTTTAATTATATTTTCTGAGGGAAGACAATGTCAACAAACATTAAGGCCAAGCCTTAGAAGACTACCATTACCACGATCTGCTCAAATTTCAAAAATTAGACATTTCTCGTGGCAAGAGGCCAAACAATAGATAAAATAGATTTACTAGTCTTTTCTAGTTTCTAGTAGTTTTTAACTTTTTATAATTGTTGAAACTTGACTATTTCATATTTATTTTGATATTTTTTGTAAACAATATATAGCAATTTAAGTTTGAAGTTTGAAACTTTGAAGTTGGCACTTATAAGTTTATAACTCAATATGAATTATAAATATGATGCTTCATGAAATTTGAAAGTTGTTTCATTTCGTTTCATTTTATAACATTTCATTTCATGTTAAATATTCTTTGTTGTAAATGTTACACTTAGCCTACAAGTACAACTATGGTGATCAATGAATCAACGATGATAAATGTTATATATTGAATTTTGAAAGCTTGAAACTTTAAGATTGATGAATCATGAGACTCAAGAGTCAATATGTTGAATGTTTCTAACTTCTAGATTAGAAACATAATCTTCTAGATTAGAAGATTATAACTTCTAGATGGTTGATGTTATATGGTTCAATCTATGTTTTTATGTTTTTTATGTCTAATTCATCATTCTACATGCTTTTGTTGACACACATGCATCAAATATAAAAATATATATATTATAAAAAAACGCTCCCCGAAACGCTCCCAAACCAGGAGGTTTTGAAAATGGCGCTCCCACTCCCAAGTAACCTTGGTCCAAACCTCCGGTGCCATAGTTCAGTCTGTCAGATAGTATCACATGTCATCACTCCCAGTGGACTTCCTCTAACCTAGTAGAGTGTATCAACTCTAAACCCAATCGTGATAGCTTCCTTGAAGCTCTTCTTCCAGATGTGTACCTTCCCATCAACGAATGCCACATTGAAACCTTTTTCTTCCATGGCCAAAATAGACACAAGGTTCTTCTTCAAATCAGATACATATAGTACATCTTGCAAGCGGAGGACTTGACTTTGAGATAAGTGGAGGGTCACAGTTTCTATCCCTTTCACAGGATATGTGGCATTATCTCCAAGGATAATTTTCAGATTAACATCCTTCTCAACCATATCAGAAAGTGCTTCCTTAAACCCAGTGATGTGCCTTGAGGCACCACTATCAATCAACCAGACATCCATAGTGTCGGGTGGAGATGCAGCAGAGAGGGCAGATACAAGAATGAATTCATTTCTTTTATCATCAACAACATTAGATTCCTCATAGCTGGATTTTCTCGACCTTTTGAAAGGTTGCCCATTTCCACTAGAGGGAGACTTCCTCTTCTCTTTGAACCTGTTGTTCCTTTGATTGCCATTCCTCAGGTTGTTGTTGTTGTCATCATCCCCAGGAGAATCCTTCTTGAAAGGGCATTTTCTAGCATAGTGGCTGGTCTTGTGACATGTGTAACATTTTCCTTTCTTTCCTTGGGCCCCTACTCTTCCTTGGTTCCTCAGACCACCATTGTTCTTCTTCTTAGTGCAAGCGGTGAAGGCAACATTACCTTCATTTTCATATTCCTTCATTCTTGTCTCTTCTTGTACGCATCTTGATAATACTTCGTCAAAATCAGGTATCACATTTTTATTGAGAATGTAGTATTGAATACATGCCATTCGGAAGAGAGACCTCCAAGTGCGGTGAGAACCATTTCTCGATCAGCTATTGTCTCCCCAATAGCCAGAAGATTATTTTCGATTTCAATCATCTTCATAAAGTATGATTAGACAGATTCATCCCTGCCTTTCTTCAGATTCTTCAGTTGGTTCTTGAAAAAAAGGACTTGATTTGCATAGTTGGCCTTGAACATGTTGAACAAATTATCATACATCTCCTTGGATGTGCCCAACTCAAAGATGTAGGCTACCAGACTCTTATGAATTGAATCCCAAATCATCAGCTTTGCTTTGATTTCCCCCTTCTTATATTTTGACTTGGTGGCAGCAGGTGCAGATGATGGAGGCTCTTGGATTTTACCTTGCACATAGTCCATGGCATCTTGGTCTTCCAACATAAGATCCAAAGTCATCTTCCAGGCATGGAAGTCTTCCTTCCCAGTTAACTTGTCATCAACTTTGAAGCCATTATACTTTGAGGTACCCATGCTCTTCTTCGGTGATTGCTACAAACTAGGGCTTTGTCTTCACCTCAGCTCTGATACCATGTAAATTTTCGTAGATGTTCTATGCTTGATACAACTTTACTTTTATTCCCAATATCAAACAACAATCACATAAACAAGAAAGTAAAATGCTGATAGAACATAGCAATAGATCAACAAAAGACAAGCCAAAAATACACTTAACTTGATCAACAAAATATATGTGTTGTGGTGCATTACGACGGTCAACAGGATGCTTCAACCAGCAAAGTCTCTACACGGTTAGCCAACCAAAATGTGTCACACAACTCTCTCGGACAGCTCTATATTAGTCAATCAAAAGTCAACAAAAGTCAACGATGTCCTAGTCAACGGCCAACGCAAAAACAACAGCATCAAAAGTCAACGCAACTAGGTCAAAGTCAACATCCAGCCTCGATTTCAGTGCCAATAAATGCGGACTGCAGAAATCGAAAATTTTGGGAGAATTTGAGGTCAGCTTGACCATGCATTGACCAAAGTCAACACTGGTCAAATCTGCGCTGAAAACCCTAGGTCAAAACAGAAAATTCCTTTGCTACGTTTTTCTCACGTGTGTGAGAAGAAGAGCCTCCAAGGTGATCGAACCAATCAGATGATTAGAGAGAATGTGTGATGATTGATGAATGAAAATGATTTCCAATGTTGACCTATATATATCCATCAGTGAGGGTGTGTGACACATCTGTTGGGGCTTCAAACCTACATTTCAATTATGGGCGACGTTGCACATAAGTGGAATTAATTCAAAATAAATGTTCTGCTCATCGGATCAAGATGATCTTTATATCGATTTTGCACCTCTCCGAAAGAGGAATCCAATAAAAATATTGGCATTTTCATCTGAGCATCACAACATGGAGTTTGGACCTAGTTGTCCAAAATTAACACATTTGTTCCAGTTTGATTTGTAGATAAGAATATAACCATCAAATATGATGGTTTTGGAGCAATTACAGTTTGTCCAGCAAATGGTTGAGGAAGGGACAACGAAGTTTCCAGCCTGGGATATTCTACAATCATTATAATGGATATCTTCCTGATTGACTGAACCAAAACTCTAACTCAGATGGTTGCAGATTCTGACGCATACATATGTGCAACAACAACAGAAAACCACAGGAAAAATTGTGTTGAATGGTGTTGTCATTGATGCCAATGTTGGTCTTTGAACGCCTTTAATATTTGTCTGTGGATTGCATTAATTGGAAGCTCCAATGGACAAGAAGCCTTGGAGGGAAGAGAAGGAATCTCGGCCCCTGTGGTGTTGTCATGATGCCCCGCGTTTGATGAGGAAATTGGATGAGAAGCTCAGTGAATTTGCAAGCAAGACCATCATAGGCTGATAGTCCTTGTCAAGCCGTTTCTAATGGTAGGTGGCATGCCACGTGATTCCTCACGGTTGAGGAGATATGCTCTCTCAAATTTGTAGCCCTGAAGCTTGGTCATGATGCCCCAAATGAGTTATGACTTGAACCAATATTCTGACATAAAAAATTAAAGGAAAATATGAAAAATGCATTATGAAAATGGTTGCAAAAATAAGTTAAGGTCAGCCCCCCTAAAATCTCCAACGATTTAGTATAAATAAAAACCCTCTGTGTGGCATTGTTTTATCAATAATCAATTCAGATTAGCTTTGAATTGACCAAGTGATCTGAAGCAAAAATCCGAAATCTCTTGAGGCTAATCAAAGACCATCTGAGACAGCAAAATCAGATCTTGTTGGGCAGACCGAGGTCACATTTTATTTATCATTGTACTAGCTTGTATAGGTCGTAGCATGATGGTGATCCTGTGATATGATCAAGGGTCCAATTTGCATCTGTTTCTTTCTTTATTATGCTATGGACACATTACTATTCATAAGGATGCTTGCTTTTCTCTGTCCTGTGCATTATCAAACTCAATCTGCGATTGAATGTGTGAGATCGATCGGAATTTTATGGTGCAATCTGTAGTGTGTTACATTCCGATATGCTACATCGACTCGTTAATACGTATTGTGTCTTTCAAATCAATCAAGGGACGAGAGTCATTGTTCAGGTTGTTCACTTGTGAAATCAATTGCAATTTGCAAATAATACGAGTTGTGGCTACATTACCTTTCGGTTGCAGTAAAGTCTGAGCTGGGTTACACTTGACCTAGTCTTAGTGCCTTGTTTATGTCTACGCAATCGAAGTAAATGAAAAGGTTTTTGACATTCTGTGTTGGAGTATCAAGTGTGCAGGGGGTACCATCGTTAAACATTATGATCATAGTAAGTGTGTAATGTTTGTATCATGGATTGTGCTACAGGTGCTATGTGAAGTGCGATAGAATGGAGCAATGGATGTGTGAGTATATGGTTTGATCTAGTGCGCATTCGCTGGTAAGAGAAGTAGGGTCAATCAGAGTCCATCACATCATTTTTCTTGGAAGATGGTTCCATCCAAAATACACTTCAAGGAGTATGGGCATATGGGCTGATCAAAGCTATTGAAGGAGTTCAAGTTCAATCTTAGATCATCGCAGAACACATTGTGAGGTAGTTCATGTTTGGATATCAGATCGTCATAGAGGCTGATATCTGCACATAGTAGCCAAAATGGTATGCTATTCATATTAATCATATATTGTCAACAATCTTTGACCTGGTGCGTTAGTGGAATCAATTCTGGTCTGGTGCAATTGACAGTATGAGATTTAAGTGCCTGTACTGTATGGATATTAGGTTTGTTTAATTATAGCGGTGTTTGTTATCTGTTCTGGTCCATTGATTATTCGTCCTCATTTTGGTACGATTGATGATAGCATAAGGCTGATTGATTGCATGTTTATGGTGTTGATGATTTGAAGTTGCAAGTGCAATGGCTTGTAATATCTGCAGTGTGTGTTTTTAATGCTTTAGGATGTGCAATGACAACGAGTTTAGAATTGGAGCTATGAAAATATAACAATATGATGAATTGCATGACACATGTGAGTTAAGTAGAAGGACAAAGTTTGATAACTACCTAGTTATGACTGAGTATGACAGGAACACATCTTGCTTGATGATGTGTGAGAACTTAAGACACAATGTACGCTAGGGTTTGAGGCTATTGGGCAGAGCTGATTGCTAATGACACAGGACAAAGATTTGTGCTGCTGTCAGTTGTCTTGTTGAAGCATTTCAAAGTCTGTAATATATTAGTACTCTGTTAATGAGCATATGCCATTTTACTAGTATTGGTCATAGCATTGATAAACATGATATTGTGAGGACATTTCTCCTAGGGTTTGGCTTGATATACCGCTAGTGTATTGATGTAGAGGATGTAAAGAAATGTTGTCTGATGAGTGTCATGTTTATGACAACATATCAGTAAGTGACTATTGGACAAAATTAGAGGTATTGCTGACAATGTATGCAGTAGCTAGACAGTGATTAAAGCAGTGGTTATCAAATGTAGTGGCTGAGCAATGCATTCAGTGTGATATATCTTATTCTTTTATCTTCTATCTTAAGGGTGGCATGGTGGTACAAGCTGAGTCTCCTTTAGGTTGGAGCCTGAGAACACTTCAGGGTGGCAGGGTGGTGCTAGGGCAAGTTGGAGCTTACAAGGTGTTGAGCATTATTTGAATTGGAACTGATAAAACCAGGGGGTTGGAGTTGTTGATTTTTCTAATGCCAATTATTCAAGCACTTATTTTTGAAACTTAATAATTACTTCCAATGATGTAGATGATTATTTTTCACTTTCAATATATATAATTAAGCAATTACACATTCAGAAATTCAGCTATAGAGACAATAGAGCAATAGAACAATAGAGATGACAATGCACAAAGAGACAACAAGATTTTACCCTGGGAAAACCGACTAGGGGGAAAAACCTAGCCAACCTTTTCCTCAGAGAATCAATGCAACAAGAGATACATCAAAGTCAAACTAATCAACAAGATGACAACCACAAGATGTCTCAAGATGCCAAATCAAACTTCACCAAATCACTTCAAGGAGCCTCTACACAAATTCACTCTAGGTCTGCACAAGGGTCGAATTTGAGCCTTTGCTTTATCTTAGAATTTCAGACCTGTGACCAGAATTTACGACATAAATATCAGACCTTCAATCACATGTGTGATGGCAGCAGAAGATCACACGTGCGAGGAGGCTTCTTCTTGAACTCAGCTTCTTCTTGTTGAAGAATGTAACTAGGTTTGGTCTTCATAATTGTATTTGAGTCATTATGAAATGTACTTATCAAAAGAAAGTAAAAGAATTTTTTATTAAAATTACAATGATATTAAAGCACAAATTTCATGCTTGGGTCATCATTTTATAGGTCAAAGTCCCCATTGAGGACTTCTAGGATTTATATTGAGTCATTAGAGTCATTGTCCATTTTATGAGACCTTTCTTGGTCTTTTAAATCATGTTAAAAGAATTATTTTGAGTCAAATATGTAATTTGTCACCTCCACACCAAGTCGGCCCTTACCTGTTCAAGTCCGGCCTACATGAAGGTAATTCAAACTCCAGAAAAGGGTATATATATAGTGCAGTTCGATGCATTTGGACACTCACTCACAAGTTCAATATCTAAGAAGAGGCAACAAAAAAGTGCGAAGTTGTGTGAAAATTCCGCTACTCGGAATCTTATTGCAACAACTGATTAAATTTCTTCTATTGCCTAATTAAAGCAAATTATTTAACAATTGTTGTGATAAATATCGAAATGAAATACACTGCAGCCTTCATAATAAACAAGAACATGAAAGGAATATTAGCACAAGTATACACAAATGGACACCATTATTTTTGGACAATTGTCCCCGGAAAAACCTAATGTGGGAAAACCGGTGTAGAAGCTGAGGGTTTTAATATTATGCAGTAAATTTTCTGAGTACAAATTTATGGTTGTCGATCCTGAAAAATCATATAGAGAAATTTGACCAATAAAGTCTTGTGAGACAAATCTCACTCTTCCACGGGATTCCGGCATTGACTTGCACCTGACTTAAGCTGCTCTGCGCTACCTTTGCGCAGTGACTGTGTCACACTTGTAGCTGCTTTCTATCTCTGCACTGGTACTCACTGCTCGCTGGAAACTGGTATCTTTTGCCCTCCGAAAATGTCCTCTGGGTACTAGCACCGACCCTCTGTAGTCTCCTCCACAGAAAACGTAACTCCCTCTGCAAATCTGCGCAGTTCCTGTGAAATTTTCAAAAGAGAAACCTTACTGCAGTATCTAGATCTACTTTTCCTACTTGTTTTATTAACATTTAACAAGTTATTTAATTGAAATATTTAGAAAAACACTAAAGCAGACAATAACTGTAGCCTACACATCTACATATCATTTACTGAACAGTACACACATGTGACAAGATTACACAAGATTTTTCGGACAAATGTCCCCGGAAAAACCCAATGCGAGAAAATCGGTGCAGCAACTCTAGAGGGTTTATATTGTTATGCAAAATCTGAATACAATAATCTAGTCACCAAACATGGTTGGTCCTACAGAGAAATTTCACGGCAATAAGTACCTTTCACTCAGAAATGGAAGGTATGGCTGTATCACACCCTCAAATGGGATTTACAGATCACGAGCCCCTTCTGGCCCACTGGAACCCGCAGCGCTGCCTCTGCAGCCTTTGTGTCAACCCTTAACTGGCCAACGTCCCCACTTCGTCACCCTAATTGGTGCTGTGTTGCCTTTGCATTGCCCCGGCTGGGATTGCGTCACCCTGGCTGGTGCCCTCCTGCTACTGCGCTGCGCTGGCTGGGTCTGCGTCACCCTGGCTGGGCTTACAGGGCCTTTGCGCAGTCTTTGCGTGAAGATGGCTAAACTAAGTCCTCCTAGCTGGCTTCTGCGCTGACTGGTACTCACTGCCCCTCCATCTTGTTGTATTCTCGGCCTTGGATCTAAATCCCTCGCCGATCTCTGCCCCTAACTGGACTGCAAACTCGTTTCGAATTTCTTAGCAAAACCCCGCCCCAGAAATTTGACTTAGCTTCAGTGCTCTGCCAATGTGTGTGTGTCTCCAACTGACCCCACGCCTTTCTCTTATACTTTTCTTGTTGACACTTCAACGACCGTGATCTAATCTCTTATCGACGACTCAGATTAAAAGACTGTTTGATTTGCGTCACTTAGAACATTTCATCACATGTGTTTAATTAATTCGCTTTAATTTTTCTAATTCCCTAAGTTAGACTTAGGGTATTGTTGTCGCCGCTACAACAACATCCAAAATTTTGGGTATATTTAAAATTTCGGGTCCCCCTCTGCTTGCTTAAGCCATTAGGGTTTCCACCCAGCCTGTGATCAGTGATATCCCCGTGGCCTATTCCCAGCCCCTCGTAAACCTTCTCACCTTCGTGACGAGATACTTTTGCCGTAGCCACGCCATGTGTGGGGGGATCACCATGCATACACTCGAATGGAAACCTTTCCGTGTATTTCCATTAGAAGCCCTTTCACCATGGATCATTGTGCATTTTGTTTGGGTACTTCACTTAAGCTCACAGTCTCATTTTAAATTATTTGGGAGGCGTCATTCCCTAAGCAGGAACTGTGAACTAATTGATATTATAATGTTTCATACAGGTCAATCCCACAGACGATATACTCAACAATGTCATCACCACACCTAGGGAAAGAAACTGAAGCTAAACAACAAGGCCACGGTTGCGAAACAGGATACTTTCATCCACATGCCCCCTGCCCATGTGGAGGTGAGGCTTCAGGCTACGGTCGAAGTCCTTGTTAAGGCGGGTGACAAGGATGCACCAACAGGTGAGGGGAAGGAGCAAGTGAGCAGTATTGTCAAATGGAGGATGGTGTGGTACATGTTTATCCAAATAAAGAATCGAAGGAAGAACCAGATGAGGTAGTCATATTCCGGGATGGCAAATATCTCACCTTAAATGGAGTCTTTGAAAGCACTACAAGGTGTTTGGCTCTGGTATATGATGAAAGTAAACCTGAAGGGCGTCCCACAAAGCATATGTCAACCCCAGCTCGGTGGACACATTATTTCAATCCTGCTTGTTCGTATCATCCTTACTATTGCTATGCACATTTGTACACACTCTACAAACTTGATTGAAGGAATGACTACAATTAAACTTCGTCCTCATTATGGCTAGGCTAGTCATACAGATCACTTGGCAGCTGCGTTTCTATTCACTCACAATATTGCACATAGAAGTAATCTTAGGGAGCCTCCTGCATTGCAATATTTATTTTAGCTTTCCCAGAATGGCAAGGCCCCATGTTTCCCTTTCAACAGGCGATCCTTTGCAAATCCATGTGAAAAAATAACCCCTTGTGGGGGAATCACAGTGGGTCATCTTCTTTTGCAAGAGGACATGGTAGCTTTTCTTGCTGCATATTTGATGGTGGTGATTATGGTGATGCTGGTTACAACTGTCTTAGTGCTAGTGATGACCGTTGTTTGGGAAGTTTCCTTTACCAGCTACGTTGCTGCTCTTCACCTGCCTTTCCATTATGGAAAGCATAGATGTCTCGTCCGTGCTTGTTAAAGTTCCTCATGGAGGGTGTCTCCCTTTTTGCTGTTTCCATTATAATTGTTGCTACAATGCCTAGCTGGAATCATTTAGTGTGGTTAATCAAAAGGATAAATTTATCAACCTCTCATGTTTCCCTTTGGAAGGCATCGTATCATATTTTCAATCTCCGACCGCACAAATTCGAAAGCGGACTCAAACAGATGCATGAAAACTCATGGGTTGAAAATGTGCGAAGATGCTATAACTATTATACATTGAACTAGGTAGCAATTGCATGAAGGTTTAATTGTCTGTTTGACTTTACGAGTCTTCTAAGAAGTTTTGGGTACAACGAAATAATCTGCTCTTCGATGTGTGGAAAATGTTTAATGTATGGTATGGTGGAAGTTCGAGAGGGGCAAGGGGGTTAACGCTCTTGAAGTAAGATTTACCACATGCGCGTGTAAAAAAACCCCGCGATCCATATTGTTTTCCGCCGCAAAGATAGGCGCACTTCAAAAGGATTACGACGCCGAATACGAAACATCCGTTTTGCAAGAAGAAAGCAACGTATGGTGGCTTCGTCGTGCCTCCCTTAATACATATTATGAAGAAAGTTTTTCCGCGCGATTAATATGCATGAGCCTGTTTTGAAGATGGATTGAACGTTGCGTCGTAGCGTCAGGACAAAGCTCAGTAAAAATAATAGGTCGAACATACTAAGACAACGTATATTTTTCTGCGTTCGGTAAGAGGCGAAGGAAATCGTGGTTTGTCTGTCACAGGTCGCTGGACGAGGAGATACCATGGTGAAACGTGAAGTTAAATGATCACACGCTGATGGAAAGGTTGTTACCCTCTGCGTCACACAAGACACTAGTCCGCCTTATTTGTTACGCTTATATCGTGGCATCTCATCCATCCTAATTTCAACATTGCAGACAGGGAAATCGTGCCCAAAGGAAGATGAATTGCCTCACCACGGTTCAACAAGGAGGCAGTGGGCGATTAAGCCACGCGGTCGCAAGTCTGTTACAACAGTGACATGCGACCCTGCGACCTCTCACCAAGTCGCAGCCTATCTTTGGTCGCACAGTCGCAACTCTCCTCAAGACTCGAAGAATGTGACTCGACTGTCACATGCGACCCTGTGACCTCTCACCAAGTCGCAGCCTATCTTTGGTCGCACAGTCGCAACTTTCCTCAAGACTCAAAGAACGTGACTCGACCGTCATTTGCGACTCTGCGACCTCTCCCAAGTCGCTAAGTCGCAGGGTCGCACTCGAAGGAATTCACGCCCGACACGATTCTTCGACTACGCGACCTTCACGCCATGATTACGACCTCATACAAAATCTGCGCCTGTCAAGAAGGGATGTAAAGGAATGGATGACTGTAAGAGCGTGTAAACCTTGTGTTGAAGGAGCTACTTGTGTTTGAATGACATTTGAAAATTGCCTTCGGTGCTTCATAAGCGGCTTTGAAAAATCGTTTGGCTACGACGCGTTAAATACATGACAAATACACAGCACGAGCCCTAGCATATTGCCCCTTTAATTTTCAGATTGGCTCGACCATGTCCCCTTTGAGCAACGATCCATTATTTATGAATTATCGCCAAAATCCTCGTTAGGTTGCAGCCTCGCAATGCTTTGTTGGAGTCTCACATCGTAGCCCATCCCAACACTTAGCAACACATGGGAGCTTCTTTGGTTTCGGCATCATCTCCATTGGGAGCAAACGTGAAGTAAGAAGTTAACCCTACATTCCTGCTAAATCATGGACATCGGTTGGCATCTCAAGTTCTTTCTTCGTGCCCGTAAACAAGCTCATAGTGGATATGCACAAACTGATCATACATTTCTTACAAAGCAGGACTCAGCAGGGGTCTCGGATAGTTGTTAAAACCCCCTAATTTTATTTTCGATGTTCCCTTTATGCATTTGCAATTTTCTGCTGCCTCAATATATATATATGTGGCTAATTTCATGTGTTATACATGGCTGATTTAATGTTTCCTGTGCAGGTAATATGAGGAAATTATGATGACAACCAGACAAAGAATTCCTCACTTCCCCAGAAGTCGCACAACCTGGATTCAAG